>NMUG010006456.1:0-12582 GCA_002855965.1 Monotropa hypopitys | reverse complement strand
GACTAAGCTAGGAGGCCCTCCAAAGCATCCAGATATCAATATCTGGGATTTCCTATATATTGATATCTGAGGTCGCTGTCCAAAAAATCTGAGAAACTTTCCAAGGGCATTTTGGTCATTTCCCTCTCATTTAACTCAACCCTATATGCATGTAAGGGCTAGAAATTTTCCTAGAACTCATTTCTCTCTTCTCTCTCTACCTCCCTCTCATGTCTCCTCTCAAATCTCTCTCCCTTCTCTCTAAACTCTTGTCAAATCCCTTGAGATTTAGAAAAATCTCAAGGTTTAATCTTGAAGAGCTCGTGAAGGCCATTCTAGTGACGTGCAAAGCTCGCCCCACTCTCAAGACCCCCTCACCTAGGGTTTGTGTAAGTGTTTGGCTCAAATCACCTTCAAATGGTAGAGTCTCCTAATCCTTTGACGTATTTGTATGTATATTCCCTTCTCTCCCTCTTTAAACTTGTCAATTTCTTGGTTGATGCAAGTGAGTTGGATATAGGGTCTTGTTTGAGTTAGAGATCATGTATAGTAGTGGTTGTAGGGGTTGTATGGACTTCTTAGAGTATCAATTTTATATCCCCGTGATCTATTTTGAAAACCCCCAAATTTGATAAAACCCCTAATTTGACTTAATTTCGGAAAATTAGTGATTTAGGGAATTGAAGGTGGGATTATGAAATTGATACTTGATGCGTGAAATTGGTATTTATAAACCATAATAAAACATTGATTTTGACCGTTGGGCTTAATTTGAGAAATTGGGAAAAACATGATTTTTGGAAATCAAATGGTAAATGATATCGGATATTGATCCTTTGAGTTGGCTACCTTATATGGGATTTTGATCCCCGAGATTTTGATCCCTAAATGTTCTACGTTCATGATTTTGTGCAATGGGTGTTTGATTGGATCCTCCCGACGAGTCGGATAATACTAGGAATCTCACGGTTAGTAAGTTGACGAGCTACTAGTGCGGAACTAGCCTAAACTCTTTATAAATCGTTAATGGTGGCAAGTATTATATTGATAAGGAAAAGAAGGAAAATGATTGGAAAATCCTTATCTTGATAAGGTGACGTGTTTGACATGGATAATTGATTCATTGGAAAAATATTGGGAAAGACAATTCTTAACTTGATTATTCTTTCAAAACCTTTCAGATCCTCCTTGCATGCATCACTTGTTCACTGCTATACACGACATCCATATACATCTCTTGTTTAGATTTCTCTACTAGGCATATGCCCAACCCTTTATTTTCTAGGGAAGGAACCATTGGAGTAGCTTGGAGTGGACTTCCTTTGCTCCCTTGGAGATTTGAAGGCTTCTTTTATGTATTGCACCTTCTATCTTTTATTTCCGCACTTACTTTTGAAGTTAATGGTCCCCGGTTTGTAATAAGTAGGTTAATACTTTTTATAATTATGCCTTCCTGTGATTGAGATATTATGCATGTGGTGGATTTTGAGATGGTTGTCCTTATTTTAGTAGTATTTCAATTGCTCTAATATCACCTTTAAAAATGGTTTAAAATTTTAGGACCGTTACAATTGGTATTAGAGCCTATGTTTCGAAAACTTAAGGATATTGGGGAGACACTTAGTCTCATATGGGTGCATCACTTGCTTTTGCATTGTATGTCATATGATCATGCATGTGTGTTTTGTATGCATTGCATGTGGAAGAAAATTAAAATTTTGAACTAATAAATTATATAAAGGTTAAGTTTTGGAGTCCTTTCCTCTTGTCAGTTGTCTAGGATGTTGGTTCCTAGTAGGTATACTTGAGTTGTCCTTCTAAGTCCATTGTTGTTGGTATCTATCTTAATACTTGGTGGATGTTTCTATCCTGCTTTTAGGATGTCTTTGTAAATAGACTTCTATTGTCTAAGTATCCTTGGCTAATGATATTCTTATTCTATCTTGTAGAATCCTGTTGAACCACCGAGTATGTAACCATGGATGAGACCATTGTGGAGTCCAAATCCCCAATGCTATAAGCGAGGAGGTTAATGGTTAGCCAAGAGACCATCCCGACATTGTGCAACTTGAAGGGCTTGTCCCCGGAGGGTTAGCCAATGTTGGGCAGTTAATCAGGGACATTGCTCAAGCCGTAGTGGAGGTCAGCAGAGAAGTTGCTGTGCCGAGGGAGCCTACAGTTAATTGCATATCAGAGGCTCTTCGAGAGTTCAAGAGGATGGATCCCCCGAGGTTCAGTAGGGAGGGTGACCCTATCAAGGCTAATCACTGGATAATAGAGATCCGAAGGATCTTCGAAATCCTTGAGATTTTGAAAAATTAGGTCCATATTTTGCTTGCTTCCTACCAACTCTCAAGAGAGGCAAACGAATGGTGGGATACCGTGAAGGAAGCTAGGAGGGATGCACTACGGGTTCTTGGTAGTGCTAACCCCTAAGCTATCACTGATCTGATTGGCACAATGTCATGGGCAGATTTTGAAACTATCTTTGAAGGTCAGTATTTCCCAGAATCCTACCGGGATAGTCTTCGTGAGCAGTTTGAAAGGCTTGAATAGGGATCTATGACGGTGACCTAGTATGCTGTAAAGTTTCAATCATTGTCTAGATTTGCCCAAGATTGGGTAAATTCTGAAGAGAAGAGGTGCAAGCAATTTGAAATGGGTCTTCACCAATCCATCCAATGCCTTATCATCAGTCATAGGATTAGGATGTTTGCCGATATGGTGGAGTGTGCTAGATTAATTGAATCCAAGGAAGAGTCGGTTAAGGAAGTGAAGGTGTGGGAACCTAGAGGCCAGTCTTCGGGCTCTAGTAATTCTTTCGGTAGTTTTGGGAAGAAGAGGCAGTGTGAGCAGTCACAATTCTCAAGGGGCAGAAGCAGCAGGTCAACCCCATCCAGCCAGGTATCTCTTTTCAGGAACAGATTTTTTGCCACAGGTGCAATAAGCAGGGACATTTTTATTCCGATTGTCCTCTCACTAGATGCTATGAGTGTGGCCAGTCGAGTCACATTTCTAGGATTTGCCCTTCCAATAATATTGATCACAGTGAGGCTGGGTCTATTCAGAAGCCCCGCCAGTATCAGCAAATTCAAATGCAACAACAGTAACCTCATCAGATAGATCCAGTTTAATCTAGTTAGGGTTCTAGATCGGACTGGATGGGTCCTTCGGGACCAAGGAAGTCGGCAGGCCATCGTAGTGGAGTTGGACCTAGACAAATGATGCAAGGCAGATTTTATGATGTTCCAGCTGTTACACCTTAGGTTTCATCTCAGTAGCCAGAGGCATCTGTTGTCCATAGTACCATTCTGATCTATAACTCTTGGGCATCTGTACTTATTGATTCAGGTGCATCTCATTCATTCTTGGCATACTCATTTGCATCCGCATTGGGGCTGGAGTTAGAGGTTCTCGATCCACCATTGTTAGTAGAGTCGCATGTTGGAGGTCACTTTCCCCTGAGTCATTGTTGTCGTCAGTGCGAGATGACAATCGCCGAATGACACTTTACCTTCGACCTCATAGTGTTGGGCATGTCAGGTTTTGATTTGATATTGGGCATGGACTGGTTGTCTTCTCATCATGCCACTATTGACTATTTCTGTCGCCGAGTTCTTATCCAAGCTCTGGAGGGAGATTTCTTCTACTTCTTTGGGGATCGTCGGGATCCCATTGACTCATCCTTTTATGATCCTATGGATCATGGTTCTATTAGTTGTTTCATCACCAATTTGGCACTATATGATGATGTGTCACTTTGTCAAGAGTTGCCGGTTGTTGTTTGTGACTATCCTGATGTCTTTCCAGAAGAGTTGTCGGGTCTACCTCCCGATAGGGACATGGAATTCTCTATTGATCTTATTCCTAGATCTGCTCCGATGTCTATTCCTCCTTATTGTTTTGCTCTAGCCGAGCTTAGGGAGTTGAAGTCGCAAATTGAGGAATTGTTTGAGTTGGGATTTATCCATCCTAGTTCTTCTCCGTGGGGAGCGCCTGCGCTTTTCGCCAAGAAGAAGGATGGATCTCTCCGTTTGTGTATTGACTATCGCAAGTTGAACTGAGTGACTATCAGGAATCGCTATCCTATGCCTAGGATCGATGATCTCTTCGATCATTTGCAAGATTCTACTTGTTTCTCGAAGATTGATTTGCATTCGAGGTATCATCAGCTGCATATCCAAGAAGAAGACATTGCCAAGACTGCCTTTCGCACTCGATATGGCCACTTACAGTTTTTGGTTATGTTGTTTGGGCTAACCAATGCTCCAGTTACATTTATAGATCTCATAAATTGAATATTCTGGTCATTCTTAGATCAGTTTGTTGTTGTCTTTGTGGATGATATTCTCGTATATTTCGCTTCTATAGAGGAGCATCAAGCTCATCATCGTGTGGTTCTTGAGATTCTGAGAGAAAATCAGCTCTATGCCAAGCTCAGTAAATGTGAGTTTTGGCTTTCCGAGGTAAAGTTCTTGAGGCATGTTGTGTCTTAAGAGGGTGTTTCAGTTGATCCGTTCAAGATTGAGTCTATTCTTTCCTAGCCTAGACCTTCAAATGTGTTTGAAGTCTGTAGTTTTCTGGGACTAGAGGGCTATTATCATCATTTTGTTCTTGACTTCTCACATCTAGCCGCTCCTATGACGTGCATTACTCGCAAGGATGTTTGCTTTATTTGGGATGATTCTTGTGAGACTATTTTTGAGAAGTTGAAGAGGTGTCTAACTTCATCCCTGATCCTTATTGTTATTGAGAGAGGTGTTGGTTACACCGTATACTATGATACTTCTCATGATGGCTTGGGGTGTGTGTTGATGCAAGCGGGAAAGGTGGTTGCCTATGGGTCTCATTAGTTGAAGACTCATGAGAAAAACTACCCGACGGATGATTTAGAGCTTGCCATGGTTATTTTTGCATTAAAAAGTTGGAGGAACTACCTCTATGGTGAGAAATTTAAAGTATTCTCTAACCATAAGAGCCTTAAATACTTGTTCACACAGAAAGAACTCAATATGCGACAACGTCGATGAATGGAACATTTTTAATATTATGACTTTGAGTTGCACTATCATCGGGGCAAGGCTAATGTAGTTGTTGACGCATTGAGCCGACATTCTTATCATTTGGCTAGCTTGTCCATTCGCGATTGGAAGTACATGGAGGATGTGGGAGAATTTGTGCTTCATGCTGAAGAGGTTGGTGAGAATGCCACGTTGTACAACTTGACCATCCATTCTTCATTGTCCCAGAAGGTTGTGGAAGTACAAGCCAATGATGAAGAAGTTATGATGATTCATTCTAGGTGTCTTGAGGGTGAAGCACCTCAAGATTGGGTAGTGTTTGAAGATATGAGCATTCATATTCAAGAGAAGTTATTTGTGCCTTTGTCATGCCGTCAAGAAATTCTTCATGAATTTCACCATTCCCCCTCTGCAGTCCATTCGGGAAGAAATAAGATGTACCATGACTTGAGGTGTCAGTTTGGTGGTCCGGCATGTGGAAAAATGTTGCTCTCTTTGTCATGCGATGTCTTACTTTCCAACAAGTCAAGGCCGAACATCAGCATTTTGCAGGTACTCTTCAACCGCTGCCCATTCCAGAATGGAAGTAGAAGCACATTACCATGGATTTCATGTCGGATTTGTCGAGATCTCTAGAAGGCAAGGATGCTATTTGGGTTGTCGTTGATAAATTGACAAAGTCGGCACACTTTCTACCAATTCGGGTTTCTTAGTCCATTGATTCTTTGGCTCGTTTGTATATTCGCGAGGCTATCCGGATGCATGGTACCCCATTGTCTATTATTTTCGACTGGGATCCTAGATTCATATCGCATTTTTGAGGAAGTTTGCAATGGGTTTTTGGTACTAAGCTCCACTTTAGTATAGCCTTTCATCCTCAAACTGACAGATTGTCAGAACGCACCATTCAGACTTTGGAGAATATGATCTGGGCATGTGTGATAGATTTCCATGGCAACTGGGGTGATCATTTGCCACTTGTGGAGTTTGCATACAACAACAGTTACCAATCTAGTATCGGGATGACTCCATTCGAAGCTTTGTACGGAAAGCCATGTAGGTCACCTGTGTGTTGGATGGAAGTTGGAGATGTTTCCATTATGGGTCCAAAAGCTGTTCAGTAGACCACCGAGCAGATTAAGTTGATTTGCCAACGCTTGTTGACTACTCAGAGTCACAATAAGAGTTATGTAGATAATCGTCGTCATCCCTTGTCATTTGAGGTTGGTGACCATGTATTCTTGAAGGTATCGCCATAGCGTGGAACTTCTCGTTTTGGAAAGAGGGGTAAGCTTGCACCCCGCTTCATTGGTCCTTTTGAGGTGTTGGAGAGGGTGGGAGAAGTGGTGCATCGTCTAGCTTTGCCGTATCAGATTTCCAGTGTTCATGACGTTTTCCATGTTTCTATGCTTTGCAAGTATGAATTGAATCCTTCTCATGTCTTGGATTGGTCTTCTATTGCATTGGAGGCCAATGTATCCTATGAGGAGCAACCCAATCGTATTCCAGATTCAAGGGAACATGTAACGGCCTCAAAATTTGAAACCATTGTTTTTAAATTAATAAAAGAATTATAAATGTAGAAGCATACAAACATCTAATACCATCCTACCCATAATATATGAATGGTACAAGGAAATAAACACAATGATGTGGGACTTTATAACATAGTCCGGTCACATTTGAACAACTGAAATGGGAAATGATAGAACAATGCATAAACAAGTGGTGAAGGGATTTTATAATGATAGTCCATCTGCCTTTACAATCAAACGGATAAACAAAAGCAAAGGGGACTTTATAAAATAGTTCTTTACAATAATACGACAAATGAATAAACGACATATAATGAGATGAGAAGAAGTAAAACAACCTATTGAGTATTAAAGGTCCTAACTCCGAGTCTGGCAAAGAACCCAAGTGAGCTACTCCAATCCAAGCGAGACAAATCCCTATAACATAGAGGGCCAGGCAAACCCTAGCCTGGTAGAGAAAACTATAACCAAATGTTTCTAAAATTGGGGTGCAGGTGTGTGACAAGGCAAGGAATGATAAATATTCATGCATAGGGATCTCATGACATTTTCCAAACCAAAATGTTCTCATTTCAATCTTTGACTCAAGTTTGACACTTGAAGTTTCTAAACGACTCGACGATACCAACCAAGGTGAGAGGACTCACAATTTACCAAAAGAAAGGAATAAACGACCTTTATCTCAAAATACTTTGTTTCCTCAAACACAAGGGGATTGGTTTTCAATCTACCAAATCCTAAGAGTTCCAAATGACTTATTTTCATTACTTTCAAAACATTGGTTTCTAATATACTAATTTCTCAAACTATCAAATCGATTGAGTTATTCGGTTTTGGCCAAGTTCTAAGATAGTTGGAGATCAACCAACTAACCATATATTCCTCGTATTCCCAACTCATTGGAAGGGTCCAGTGAGACCCCCACTGTGCAATGTCGTGAACGTATAACGTCCAGGGATCAATATCCCATAAGTATAGCCAACCATAACATACTCAAGTGTTTTAGGGTCTTTATTAATCCACTGATTATGTTTTCATTTACAATTTCAATACGATTAGGGCAACGCCTCCTAATCGTCCAACTAGACCCAAAATACGAGTTATACCAAAATTTATTCAACTTTGGATTTTAATGTGTCAAAACACTAGTTAGACCCACTAATGGATCATAGAAACCAAAATCAACCACTTTCCCCAAATTGATTCAAAATCGACGCGTTAGGATTTTTCATACAAATTTGGGGGTTTTCATAATTGAACGAGAATTTGACCAATTAGCTTCATAAAGAGTTTAACAAAACCCATTAATTGGCCATTCCAATTGAAATCAACCAAAAGCCCTATTTTTGTTCAACATTAAAAATCTAAGATTTTATAAAATTTGGGGGTTTTTGAAATTGAGTATGAAATCTACAAATTGAAACTATAGGGAGTTCAACAAGACCCTACTCGATACACATAATTGATCAATTGAAGGGTAACACCACCCACAATAGCTAATTTTGGAAATTTCATATACACATACAAATTTTCTTAAAAACCTTAGAGAGAGGAGAAGAAAACCAAAGATAGATACAAAGGGGGATAGAGATCTCTACCTTAATTGATGCTCCAAGAAACCTAGGTGAGGGTTGTGCTCCAATGGCAAAACGAAAACCGCAGCCACGTAGAGGGAGGAGAGGGGAGCAACGTTTGTGAAGAGGTTTTGTGCTAGAACCCCGTGGATTGAGAGTTAGGGGAGAGGGAAATGATAGAGAGGAGGGAGAGATAGAGAGAGAATTGGATGGAGGTAGTGAGAGAGTGAGGGATATGATGTTATGAGTGTGTTAGGGTTAAAATCGTATATAGGATGAGTTGGATTGAGAAAGGAATGACAAAAATGCCCTTCAATTAAAACAGTTCTACACGAATTTTACCCTTGGCGACCAGTCGACAGAAAAGGCTTGACCGGTTGAGGCTATATAAAATGCCTCACTGAATAAGCGCAACCGGTCGGCAGCATTATAGTACACCAATCGCAGGCTGATAATTATGCCCTTTGAATTACCGCGACCGGTCGGCGATGGCATAATGTACCGATCGACACCTGGGAATAATTCCAAATTTTTGAAAGAAGGCTATCTTCTTCGTTCGACCTCCGATTGAGAAGATTCAAGTTGCGTTGGATTTCTAATGCGATTTTATACAACATTGTGAGATCAAAAACCACAATCAACAAGAGGAGATTTTTTAAAAGACTTTCAATCACTCGAAATATGATTGCCGAACACTCATGGCAATCACCCAAACATCCAATAATACACCAATTTTCCTATCGAGCACATCCAACTCCTCGTGAATCAATAATCACTTCGGGGAGGCTCAGGAATTCATAACTCGAGGATGAAATATATATTCAATCAGCTGAAGGGAAATATTAATTTGAAGGAATTAATAAGAAGATTTTCCAGAATAAGAATTAAAGGAGTTAAAGGGATAATTCCTAAGAATATTTGAAATGATGGAAAATTATATTTATAATTTCTGAACCATTAGAATCCATCCTCCTTATAGAATTTTGTCCTTGAAATTTTCAGAATCACGAACTCGACTACAATGACAAGGCAAACATAGGGAACGAGGGATTTACTAGGTTCTACCTCAACCCGCAATCAACGCAAGGGTCTTTACCGTACAAGGCATGACAAATGGTATTCGGAACCACGTAAGATAATCACAACACGAAGCAAGGATTGATCGAACGAATAGAAAATAACTAGTCTCGGATACGCCTCTACATCGTTTGATCATCAACAAGGCGTAAGACATCTATCAAGGAAAGAAATAGTGGATCATGCCGCGAGAATACTATAAGGAGGGCTTATACGCCAACTGCCCTATTCCAACACCGTAAGACAAGACCACAAGCTTCCAAGAAGCATAACTGTGCGATATAGACATGCCAACATGATACGAATGAGATGACACGATAAGGATAAACCAAGGACATGTCGAGGATGCACCGATACACTAGGGACACGCCGACACACCAAGGACACGCCGAGGACATGCTGACACGCCAAGGACACGCCGACACACCAAGGACACGCCGAGGACACGCTGACATACTAAGGACAAGCCGACACACCAAGGACACGCCGACATGCCAAGGACACGCCGACACGAAATGGGTACTCCAATATAAAAAGGATATTTCCAAGGATCTAAAAACAAGTCAATCACGAGGCAAGTAAACATCTTGTTGAGTTAACAAGCTTGAACAATGAACCAGCAAAGGGAAAATGACTCATAAGGCTCATCTAGGATAGGTTTAGACACAGAGTCTATATACCACACTACTCCAACAGTCACGAAAGAGGATTTTTGGACTCGACAAGAATCGTAGAAACACGACTACGCAAATACAAGAATGGTAACGACTACATCATCACCCAACCCACTCTAGACAACAACAAAAATCATCAAGCCAAGAGGCAAGACTCCAAAACTCACACATAAACCTACACACACACACCTAGTGCGGTACCGGAATGACTTATAAAGTTTGATTTGAGATGTGTTGGCCAGTCACCTTCTCAAAACAATCTTTCACAGTCATTTCTATACCACATGATACGAACTACACATACTTGGTCACAAAAGATCTCTATACAGCTAAATCGATGTAGTCGACCCAAAAGGGACACATATTATACCCCAAAACTCTCGACACAACTGCACAGCATGAACACAACATCACCTTACTGATTATGTCATAAGACAAAGTTCACCAACCCAATAACGAACACCCCATGCACTCTCAAACAAACTCCAACAAATGCCACCATTGCATAAAGGAATGTGTTGGCCCAAAGGGGAGCAGGCAACAATGCAAGATGTGCACAAAGTGTGCAACCAAGTGAGGGGGATCAAATACAATGCCCAATTAAAAGATTCTTCTAAGATAAGAACTTGGGCTAAAAATATATATCAAGAGGTATTGGAATCTAGGTCAACGAACCAATACCAAAACCCTTCTGTTACACCTAAGTTGTTGCAATACAGCAATGGTTGAGGTTTCTGGAATTGTTTTGGTTCCAAGAGGTTGATTTAAAAATACTTTTGATATAAAGAAAATGTAGGCACAAACACAACCAAGGCAAAGCAAAAATAAACTCACAAGGCAAGAGACAAAAGTGCAAGACAAAATGTAAGGGCAATGACACAAGAAGTATAGTGGTTCCCTTAGGCTTGTCCATGGCCTAAGGTACGCCCACTTCCCTTAAAATTATAAGGGTTCTACTAATAAGAAGATTACCTTATTGGTGGTAACCAAACCTTATAATTTTGTCTTGAGCTATTTTAGGGCAAGCTCCAAGCCTTTGTGAATCTTGCGGGTGTCCACCAACCTTTGCCTTGAGAAGCTTCCGGGTGTTCTCCAGCCTTGAGTGCTTTCGGATGACTCGAACCTTTGAGGGCTTTTGGGTGCCTCCAACCTTTGTGTGGCGCCCTGAAAATTTTCCGGTCTTCCCCACCTTCTTCACGACGACGAGCGGGAGGCGATTGTGTGCAAAGGGAAATTTTTGTACTCTATTTTCTTTTGTTGGCTTGAATGCGACGGGTTTTTTATATGAAAAAGGGATAACTGGATTGTTTAACTTTAAAATGTCAAATTAATAACAAATTGCAATTGCCAAAATAATATACATTTTATTATTAATCTATTTTTCGGAGTCTCCACCTGGCATAGAGTTATGGTGTGCCAAGTCACCGGTTTTGAAAAGGTTTAGTCTGTGAAAATCCAGAGTTTCAGGTTCGGGGATTTACTGTTATGAGTAGGGAAGGTGTTAGGCACCCTACATCGCCTTTTCGGTACTTCATTTTTCAAATCATCCTTTATTAACCAAATTCAAAAACATTTTCTCGGCTAAAAGAATAGAATATTTACAAGAAATAAATTTGAAAGTTTTATTTGTTTTTGTAATTTTCTTTTACTTGAATGGACAGAGTTTCGACACATTTTTATGTTTTCTCTTTTTCTTGAAATCTCGAAGGAATAATGAATGAACTAACAAAGTGCCGAGTCATGAATTATTTCCCGATTTAGATCACGAAGGTTACTTGGTTTTGCCGGTGATCTAAATCAAGAGATTTGGTTGTTTTTGTATATTGTCATTTTGGGTTTGAAATCTCAAAGGAATAATGAATGATCCAGTCGGGGCCGATTCATAAACTATTTTCCGATTTAAATCACGAAGGCTACTAAATTTTGCCGGTGATCTAAATTAAGAGATTTTGCCATTTTTTTATTTATGTTCATTTTTTGTTTGAAATCTCAAAGGAATAATAAATGATCCGGTCGGGGCCGACTCATTAATTATTTCCCGATTCAAATCACGAAGGTTACTTAATTTCGCCGGTGATCTAAATCAAGAGATTTTGTTGTTTTTGTTTATGTTCATGTTTGTTTTGAAATCTCAAAGGAATAATAAATGATCCGGTCGGGGACGACTCATAAACTATTTCCCGATTAAAATCAAAAAGGTTACTTAACTTCACCGGTGATCTAAATCAAGAGATTTTGCCATTTTTGTTTATTTTCATTTTTGGTTTAAAATCTCAAAGGAATAATAAATGATCCGGTCGGGGCCGACTCATAAATTATTTCCCGATTCAAATTACGAAGGTTACTAAATTTCGCCGGTGATCTAAATCAAGAGCTTTGATGTTTTTGTTCGTTTTCATTTTTGAGAGAGAAAAGGGAGACTCGAGAAAATAATATGAATATGGACACGGGGATATTAACATATATATAGACATGATAGAATAGATAAGTATATACATAGGCATCGTGTTGGCACGACCGAACAGAATAATGCTATATATAATAGTATGCCAGAAGGACCGGTCTTTGATGAATTAATTTTTATAAATTTAAGCACTGTTTAATCGGCTTGTCGATCGCAGCCATACAGTAGCCAAGTAATCATTTGAATGAGTTTGTAAATATTAATGTGATGAAGAATTGGTTTGCCAGGTATCAACATGTGATTTATACAGTCGGTCGG
>NMUG010006455.1:0-12583 GCA_002855965.1 Monotropa hypopitys | reverse complement strand
TCATAGCGCAGCTCAGCCCCACGCTAAGGCATGATTCAAATCCCTAAGGCAAATAATGCTAAGGAACAGGCTAAGAACATTACAATGAGGCACGACAAAATGTAGAACTCAGCAGCATTAAAAACAAAAAACTGGAAAGTCATAGTCCACTTCAAACCAATACATGGTAAAAATAAAAGAAAGACCGAGCTCAGTCAGTAAAGACAGTCCAAGGAGAAAAGAGTAAATCAAAACTTTTAAAACATGTTTTCTATTTTTCCTCAGCAACTTTATCGACCACTACCTCCGCATCAGCGAAGGCGATAGCATCGTGAATTATCTTATCAACTCCATTAGTAGCTGGGGGATCTGCTGGAACAGCATTGGGATTCTGAGAAGTGACTTCAACACCCAAGTCATTATCTCCCTCACCGACAATGGTAGAATCCTCCATGACTATCTCGAACTGTTGAGTACTGAAGTCCAAGTCCAGATATTTGCTAATGCATTGACGTCGCATCTCCTCAAAACCCTCAAAGTAGCTCGACGTCACCTCTTTCATATGCTCTTGTTGCTCCTTGTTCCGAATCTCCTGAAGCTAATTGAGGCATTCTTCAGCTTTGATCAGGGAAGCATAAGCTTTCTCTTCCTCTCGGATTTTCTCCGCAACAACTTTTTCCAAATCTTGAGATAGACGAGCACAATGAGCCACCTCTGTTTTCAACTTCTCCTCCTCCGCTTTCAATTTCTCTTCAACAACAAGTTTCTCCTCTACCAACTGCTGTAACTCCATCTCCTTCTTCTTTAAGGTCAGCTCTGCAGCATTCCTCTCGGACTGAGCTTGCCTGATTTGGTGTTGAATATCTTGATTCTTCTTGATCAACTCCTCCCGCTGTTGCGAAGACTTGGACACTTCTTGGGGTATGAAAACATCCTTCATGAAGACCTGGTGTAAGGGGAAGATAAGTATTCCATGAGAAATGTTGCAAATCCCAGGGAATAAGAACATACGTGTAACTTACCCTGCTCAGCTCAACCAAAAATTGCTGGCAGATGGTTGCAGGTTGTTGGTCAGCTAAATACTTCATGTCAGCCCGAGACGCGATGCATTTAGACTTTGTTAGAGCATGATCGTCGTCGAATAAAACCATGGGCCCATCATCCTTTGCTTGAACCTGCACTCCCTTGCCCTTACCATCCTCCTTAGAGGGGACCAATCTTAATTTTTTCAAATTAGCCTCCAAGGGTTGCCCTAGCTCATCTATCGACTTTTTTTGTCTTGGGCTCCTCTGTGGAAGGAGTCGTAGCAGCAATGACGCTCAGAGGAAGGGCCGAAGAAATGACCTGAGATACACCCTCAGTGGTCCTCTTCCTCTTCCCAGCAGCTTGGCCAGGGACCAAATTCCCTTTATCCGCTTTCAGTCGGGCTAAGGCCTCTTTGCTTAGTTTGGGAGCTATTTTTTGATCTGACGTCTCTGCAGTATCAACAATAAAGTAAGGGATTAGCTCGCATCGAAATCTAGGGGTACGGACAAAATACCTCTCTCTAAGAGCAATGCCTCACTTCCAACTTCGGGACTAAGGAGATAAACAGAAAGACTTTCTGAGGAGACGAGCTGGTCTGGGTCTCTAACTATAACACCCGTCCCGGATAAAAATATATTTTTATTTATTAAAATAAGTCCGAAAATATTTTATGAGATTAAGAAAAATATATCGGTCAAGTTAGTATTTGTTTGGGATTTTTCGGAATTAGTGAGTTATTTAATCATTTATATTCTTATTATAAATGACTTATATAATTGTATTTTGAATTGAAGGGGTGGCATGCAAGGGAGATTTTGTTTAATAAGGGAGGACAATATGGTAAAGTTACTAATAATTCTAATTAGGGCTATATAAATGAGTCTATAGCTCATTAGGTTTAAAGAAAATCATATTGTGGTGGCTCTAGAGAGAATTAGAGAGAGAGGGTGTGGGAAACTCTCAAAATCAAACCCTAGATCAAGGATTTTGGAGAGAAAATCTTCATAAAAGTTGTTCATCACACATTCAAGGTAAACTCTACACTTTTGGTTTTTCAATTTCGTGCATGATTAGACACAGATTAGTGGTTTTTCACTAATTACGATTAGCACTGTTTTAGTGATTTTTCTTTGAAAAATCTTGTGTTTGAATGATTAAAATGGTTTTTAAAACCTAACCTTGGAGTACGTTATATATATGGATGTATACTACATCCTATAGTATTGATTTTCTCTGATTAAAGGCTTTTAGATCGAGTTTTTATGAGTTTAATTAAGAAATCCCGAAGTGTGCTTAAGCAGTTTTTCGATATGCTATTTCTGTGCACTGACCGGTATGTGCACCAGTATACCGGCTGGTATATTGGGCAGCATACCAGGTCCGTATCGGCCTTCATGATTTTTGATAGTAACGAAAGGGTTTTATAAAAATCAAAAAATTGTATAGACCGGCATGCCGGGCGGTATACCGGCTTCGTACCGGCTGTATACCGGTTGACAAAAACAGGCCCAAATCAAGTATTTTCGATCTGTTTTCTTATGAGTATTGTAGATCATAGTCTGTAGAACATATTTTATGTTTTAAGTTCCTGCAAATAACCTTGTTTGGTTAGTGAAATCACTGGTTGAAAACTTACCAAAAATCTGTTGAATCTGTGACTTTTCTAAGTAACCAGCATGCCGACCGACATGCCGGGCGGTATGCCGCATGCATACCGGCTTCATACCGGCCAGTGTATTTTTGGATAGAAAATTATGTTTGTTTAGAAAAATGTTTTGGAAGGTTATGATAATCTGAAAATCTGTTAATTCTGCTGAATACTTAGAGTATTTAATTTTTATGTTCTATTATCATTTATGAGTTATTTGTGATGTTGAGAATCTAATTCATTATCTGTGTTTTCAGGGGATACTTCTAGGTGGCCTAATCCAGCCACATCTAACTCAAAGAAACCCATATAAGATTCGACAATGAGTGCATTAGCAGTTTTAAATACTGTGGATTTTTCTTATTTTCTGTTATCAGCTTTCCGATCATGTGATATTTGCTTAGTTGTACATGAACACCTAGAATCTTGCTAGGATTGTATGAGACACTTTCTGCATTTCTGGAAATTCTGATAATCTGATAAATTGGTTAAACTGTTAAGTCTGAAGGATTTGATATTCTGGCACCTAAAAAGGTTAAATAGGATCTGACATTCTGACACTCTGTGGCCCCTTCGTGAGGCGTTTTGCGGCCCCTTCGTGAGGCGTGTTTGCGGGCCCTTCGTGAGGCGATTTTCGTGGACTTAGCCTTTATGGCAAGTGAGGCGTGTTTCTGGACATTATAATGTCATTTCTTGTTGGATGTTCTGCACGAGAAATCTGTACTAACATAAAAAGTGGAACCTATTCATATCTGTAAAAATGTCTGTAGAAACACACGCTAGGGTTCACAAGTTACTCTTTGTACTTAGATTACTTCTCTGCTGTTCACCGCTGTGTTTTCTGTTGGTAGATTTTCTGGTTTGGATATATTCAGCCTGCTTAGTATAATTGTTTCTATTTTATTTCAGTTCTTTTCTAATATCTGCATCTGTCTTCAGTTTATTTTTATTTGAAGCAGTGTTTCTAGAAGCTAACGTATCTCTTGCACTTTGTATATGTATGGGCATTGGTCGAAGTGCAGATTCTGGTTAGCTGAGGAGTCTGGTCCACTACTTTACTGGAGTTTAGCTGGAGGAGTTTTAGAGCGGTGCAGTTTTTCAGTTGCACTATCTAGTTTACTTTTGTTGCACTTTCAGTTTCAGTAAAGACCTGTTGTTCTACCATAGATGTTTTATTTGTGTCTGAGACTTGGTCAGCATGTTTTGTTGAGTTTTATTATATGTTAGTCAGTACGTTGGTTTGTTCTGCAGATTTATTTATTGCAGTTATACATTTTCATATAGATTGTCTGTTCTGTCTCTGGTTATCTGTTCTATTTCCTGTTCTGTCTTTTCTGTTTTAGTAACGTTACCGAGTCTGCTGGATCATTAAATTGGTTCTCGCGGGACAGGGCATTACACTAAGACTATGATTTCCAACGCACTCGATATACTCCTTTTGCTCTAAGGAAATAGATGCCTTTTCCCTTGCTGAAATGCATGGGGGAAACGAGTGTTAGAAAACAAATAAACATGGGAAAAGTGCACAATCAGCTGAAACAAGTTTCTCAATGCTCATACAGTGACGAGGGTATTCCCCATTTCCTCTGTACTCGGGGAACGAGCTCATCTTCCCAGCTCTGAGACTCACATCCAGAGCCACTGATGAAGAAAAATTTGTCTTTCCATCCCTTGACTGCTGAGGGCAGCTTGCCAACCACCGACTGAGAGTGCAGTCTCTTGCTAAAGTACCACCAGCCCTCAGTATAGGGGACCTCTTTGATGGTGAATAAATTACAAAAGGAGGACACACTCAGAGATTTTTGGCCATCTGATGTAGCTAATCACAAAATGGCGCAGCTGATGAGAAGCCTATATCCGTTGGGGGCCAATTGCCTAGGGGCAAGGCTAAATTTAGAGAGAACTTTCCTTATAATTTTTGGGAAAGGAAGCCGTAAGCCAACTTCTAGGGCATCCTGATAAATACAAATTTCATCAGGATAACTGTCGCATGCTCTCTCATCTGGACCAGGAATCCTGAGACAAATAGACTCAGGAATTTGAAACCATCGACGAATGACATCCAGGGCATCAGAGTCCATGATGGAAGGATGGGAGAGAGCGGAACAATGAAATTTTGGTCTAGAATACAGCGGGGCAGGCGATTGTTCAGAAGTTCCCACCGTTTCACCTTCTAGGGGAGTACCTGTTATGGCTAAAACCCTACCCCTGCGACCCATGAGAGGCACCTCCTCCTTTGTATCATCACTCACGGTTACCGCACATTCCAGGTCAGACATAGTCCTAGGGTTACGGAATCAAGGGGAATAGAAAAAAGGAGAGAAGATGTACCTAGATGGCGAAAAGGTGCTCGACAAGTCTTGAAGAAATACGCAGGGGTACGTTGTTAAAAGAAACGGTGAGAGAAGAGAGGAGGCTTCCCCAGGATAAGCGAAGAGGCATCTGATCTCCACCGTCCCCTCGTTCCTGTATAAACGGGCCTAATTTAGGCACGTGGCAAGTATGGTACATTTCGCATCACACATTAAATGAGTACGAGTACCCAAAGGGTGGCGGCGTGGTTTGAATGTGTTTTTACCAAAATAGCCATCCACCTATAATTGGTAAAAATAGGGGAGTAGCTGATAAGAGGTGCTGGGCTGATAGATCAGCACCCATACTCAAGTCGGTTCTGGGATCACATCTCAGCACAGAGTGGACCTCAGGTCAGCCCTGAGGTCATTACATTTAGGTCAGCTTTGAGTTCCTTGCTACAGGGTGGACCTCAGCTCAGGTTATTACGACTGACGTTTCCCGCCTAGTTATTATTTTAAATAAGAGCTCTGCTAAGCCAAAACGGAAGTTCGGAATATCAGTGATTAGCTTTGAATATGGTAACATATTCGAGCTAACTTCGATCCTTTACTTTGTACTTTTGATATAAATTGATTGTTTACGAGATATAATATGCTTGCGCTTAGTTCATGGTGATTATAGGATTACAGGTCAAAAGGCACGAATTGATGACAAAGCCTCCATTAACATCTTCCGAGTTGTCCTCTTAAGCTTGACGATCTTCACCGGAAGAGTTGGAGTCAAAATTTGCCTTCGCAACCTTGAGGACACCCTTCAACCAAGCTGTCTGCAGAATTTCAGACCTCTGCACCGGTGCATATCAGTCCTGCACCGGTGCACCATTGAGCAGAATTCAACAGAGAGAATCTGCACTGATGCATATCAGTCTTGCACCGGTGCAGAGTTATGCAGAAACATTTCCCCAGATGTTGCACCGATGCACAACATACATGCACCGATGCAGCTGTAGCCAAAACTCAGCAGTGGAAAATCTTCAGAGTTTGCACCGGTGCACAAGACCCCTGCACCAATGCAGGGAAGTCCAGATCTCAGCAGAAGCTTAACTCCAAAGTTTGCACCGGTGCACCATCACCCCTGCACCGATGTACCTATTCCCTGTTGCTGAACAAGTGCACTTTGCACCGGTGCAGCATCACTTTGCACCGGTGCAGACAGCTAGCAGACCAAAAATTCTAATAGCATTGTGTTTTGTGCCAGTGTTTCCCAATGCACCATGTGCACGATTTTTATTGTGTTTAGTCCATCTTGCAGGCCTGGGGGAGGAATATTCTTGTATGGACTATATGGAATGTTGGTAGGATAGTATTAGTTAGTCTTGGACAATTAAATTAACTCTCACTCTACATTATCTCTCTCTCTAGTTCATATTTTCCAGCTCTTGCTCTCAAGAAGAAGTAGATTTCTGGCAGATGTCTTTTGTGCAAAACTCCTAGCTATTAATTTGGTATCATCATAAGTGTTTCAAGTAAGTTTGTGCTTTAATCTTCCACTTCATTTTAAGCATTTGTTTTTAATGATTTCTCATTCTCCTTGTGTGTTTTTCTATCTTTCTATGGACATGTGTGAGTAGACTTTAGGGGAAGGTCATGGCCATGGTGGCCATGGCTCTAGGCTCTTATAGTGTTCTCCTACCCTAGGTTACACCTTAGGTTGTAGTTGCATTTGGTTCTCCTATTTTCGGCCAAGTCAATGTAATGTTAACATTTTGAATAGTTGTAGACAAACTCTTGTCACAACTAATGCTTTATGCTATGTCTTGCATTAGACTTAGTAAAATGCCATGTGAGGAAAATATGCAACCCGTCTCTAAGGTTAACCTACGGGCATTTCACGCTTGACCTTTTAGACTCCGGAGACACTACTTGGCCTAGAGTTGTGGAAACCGCAACCATGACCACTCTCGCTTTTAATTAGATAAATTCGCTCAATCGTGCAAAAGTAGTGTTAAGGAACAACGAATATCAAACCTTTGGTTGGCGTCCTAGTGCCACATAAATCAAAAAACCAAAAAGAAATACCTTGTGATTAAAATTCCTCAAAGCTCCTCGAGGAATCGATCTCGGTACTCCGAGTTAAATTGCTACACGCATTGCCCTACGCTTCGGGTTTGTCTCTTTGTAATACACATTGGGCGCGTAAGCATTTTTGGCGTCGTTTCCGGGGAGCTTAGGCGCGACTTTTAATCGCAATTGAACTTTTCTTGGGCGGAGGCCACTAGTGGATGTACGGGTACAACCGTGATAATACACATCGACTTGTGCGTAATCCTACTTCTCCACTCGAGAACATGGCGGACGATATCATACCCGAGGCTACCATGGGGGATTTTCTCAATCCCAATCGGGTGACTCCACTCTCATGCATCATTAACCCACAGGGTAATTTCGAATAACGTTTTCACTGTCAAGCCCCCACACCTTCAAATGATTCCCCATTTTCATGGGATGCAAGCCGAGAATCCGTACCTTCATGTACGTGACTTCGAGGAGGTTGTGGGTACCATGTGCAATAATACTTTGCAACTCCCATCCGCAAGGATGAAGCTCTTCTCGTTCTCTCTTAAGGATCAAGTCAAGACTTGGCTTAACTCTTTGAAATCTCAATCAACCGCTACTTGGGCAGACATGTAAAGTGAATTTTATAAGAAGTTCTTTCCACTCCATCGGACTCGCGCTTTAAAAAAATTGATCACCTCTTTTACTGAAAAAAATGGCGAGACCTTTGGAGCTAGTTGAGAAAGGTACAAGGATCTTTTGAGTGCCGTTCCGCACTATGGTTTCGATGATGCCCAAATATTCGGGTATTTTTATGAAGGTATTTCTTAGCAAAACTGATAATTCATCGACATGATGTGTAACGGGACTTTCATGGACAAGCGTCCCTCCGAAGCTTTGGATTATTTTGACTTCTTAGCGGAGAATGACCAATCTTGGAATTATTCCGATCCCAATGATAGGTCCTACCCGCACACTAATCAAAGCCAAGGAGGAGGAAAACATTATATGCGTGACCATGACGACTTGTCGTTGAAGGTTGTACAACTTACAAGGAAACTTGAAAGTCTTGAGGTTAATAAACTTAATCCCGTAGCCTCTGTGGCTAATGTGGAATCTTGCGCTATTTGTGAGACAACGGGACATGCTACCGAACGTTGTCCAACTCTTCCTGTTGTCAAGGACCTTCTTTCAAGTAATGAACAAGCAGACGTGAATTCAATCAATAACTTCTCTAGGAACCATCCGTTGTCGGGTGGATACCATCCTAGTTGGAGGAATCATCCACGGTTGAGCTATGGAAATCAAGAAATTCAAGGACCATCTCATGGTTCCAATCAATATCCGGCTCAACCGCAAATCAATCCAATTCCACCGCCCGGATTCCATGCTCAAGGCAATGCACCTCACAGATACAATCTGAATCCTAATCCTTCTTACCAACCATCCAATTTCCAAAATCAACAATCAAAATTTTAAAATCAACAAAGTGGACCCTACATGGCGCAATCTTCTTTTCAACCACCGCGCACTAAAAAAATTGAAGATGCCCTTGCACAATTCATGCAAGCATAGAGCACGGTGAATGAAAATGTTAACCAACAAATCTCAAAGTTGATTTCCGTCATGGGGGCTTCCCAAAATGAAAGAGGAAAATTTCCATCTCAATCAATTGCCAATCCGAAAACTCAATACTCTCATGGGCAATCTTCCACCACCAATCAAAATCCACCACATCATGAACAAGCCAAATCCATAACTACCCTTAGGAGTGGTCGGGTGACCGAAAAAGGCATTGCTCCACCACCTCCTCTTCCAATCAACTCTACTCCAACCATTTCACCATCACCTATCCATGATGAAAATTTTGCGAATCATGAGGACGAGGTCTCCTCCGAGACTCTCGAAGAGCCATTAGTTCCAAACACTACTCCACCGGCTCCATTTCCTCAAAGACTTGTGAAAAAATTGAAAGCTCCATTTCATGATGATATTTATGAGCTTTTCAAGCAAGTGAAGGTTAACATTCCTCTACTATATGTGATCAAACAAATTCCTTCACATGCGAAGTTCCTTAAAGATTTGTGTACGGTCAAGCGCAAGCTTAACGTGCACAAGAAAGTTTTCTTGATGGAACAAGTTAGCTCCATTCTCCAAACTAACATCGCCCCGAAGTACAAGGACCCCGGTTGTCCAACTATTTCGATTACTATTGGGGGGAATGTTATGGAGAGGGCTCTTCTAGATCTAGGAGCGAGTGTTAATCTTATTCCATTCCATGTCTACCAACAATTGGACCTTGGGGAACTCAAGCCCACTTCGGTCACTCTCCAATTAGCCGATCGGAGTGTGAGGGTGCCAAAGGGGGTTGTAGAAGACGTACTTGTCAAGGTGGACAGCTTTGTCTACCCAGTGGACTTTGTCGTTCTTGACGTGTGCCCCTTCTCTTCTTCCTCTTTGGTTCCTCAAACCCCGATTATTTTGGGACGCCCATTCCTTGCGACATCTAATGCTATCATCCATTGTCGTAATGTGCTCTTAAAAATGACTTTTGGAAACATGACCCTAGAGTTGAACATTTTTAATGTTGGTAGCCAATTGGGAGATGATGAAACCATACATAAGGTAAACATGATTGACATCCTTGTGCAAGAGCACACCGACTCCATGCTTATCAAGGATCCATTGGAATTGTGCCTTACAACCGATGCGATATCTTTTTTGGAGTCGGATGAGGTGAATTTTTTTACAGCTTTGTTATAAGGTGAGGGTGAAGAATGGGAGGTTGAAAGTGTCATGGGAGTTGAAAAATGGATTGCAAAATTTGAAGACTTACCGATGTCGGAGGGTCTTGCACTACCATCCAATGTGCAAGCACCATCTCTTAAACTCAAAGAACTCCCGTCTCACCTTAAGTACGCCTACTTGGGTGATGACGAAACTTATCCGGTTGTCATTTCTTCAACTCTCGAAAAAAGCCAAGAATCTCGATTATTGAAAGTGCTTAAATTGCGACGGGGTGCCATTGGGTGGACCATTGCCGACTTGCACGGCATTAGTCCAGTCATTTGCACTCACCGTATTTTTCTAGAGGATGATGTTGTTCCCACCCGTCAACCCCAAAGGCAGTTGAATCCCAACATGCGGGATGTGGTGCGAAAGGAAGTAATGAAGCTATTGGACGCGGGTATTATTTATCCTATCTCGGACGTCAAATGGGTGAGCCCCATCCAAGTAGTACCCAAAAAATCCAGTATTACCATTGTGCCTAATGATGAGGGTGAGCTTGTACCCACACGTATTGCCACCGGTTGGCGCGTGTGTATCGATTATCGAAAGCTAAATTCATGCACCCGGAAAGACCACTTTCCTCTCCCATTCATTCACCAAATCTTGGAGAGGGTAGCGGGGCATTCTTTCTACTGTTTTCTCGACGGTTACTCGGGATATAATCAGATTGAGGTCTCACTCAAAGACCAAGAAAAAACAAAGTTCACGTGTCCCTTCGGCACCTTTGCTTTTCGGCGTATACCGTTCGGGTTGTGCAATGCACCCGGGACATTTTCAAGGTGCATGTTGGGGATTTTTTGCAGATATGGTAGAGCGTATTGTTAAAATTTTTATGGATGACTTTTCTGTTTTAGGGGACTCTTTTGAGTCATGTCTTGTGAATCTCGACCTTGTGCTTGAACGGTGCAAAAAAAAGAATTTAGTCCTCAGTTGGGAGAAATGTCAGTTTATGGTCACTGAGGGCATTGTCCTCGGTCATATTGTTTCCTTCCGAGGCATTGAAGTAGACAAAGCAAAGGTCTCTCTCATTTCCAACTTGCCCATACCAAAAAGTATTAAGGATGTGCGCTCTTTTTTGGGGCACGCCGGTTTCTATCGGCGTTTCATCAAAAATTTTAGCACTATCACCAAGCCATTATGTGCCTTGCTCGCTAAAGATGTCCCATTTGTGTGGACAAACGAGTGCACTAAGGCATTTGAGTTTTTGAAAACTACTCTCACCACTCCCCCGGTTGTTCAACCCCCCGATTGGTCTTTACCTTTCGAACGCATGTGCGACGCGAGTGACTTCGTGATAGGGGTTGTTTTGGGGCAGCGGAGAGAGAGCGGTCCATGTGTAATTTATTATGCAAGCAAAACATTGAACGACGCCCAAGTGAATTACACAACTACTGAAAAAGAACTCTTGGCGGTCGTATATGCATTGGACAAGTTTCGGACCTATTTGATTGGGTCGCCGATTATGGTTTTCACCGACCACGCGGCACTCAAATATCTCTTCTCCAAACAAGATGCAAAAGCCTGATTCATCCGTTGGATCCTTTTGCTACAAGAATTTGATTTGACCATAAAAGACAAGAATGGGTTCGAGAATGTGGTTGCGGACCACCTCTCTAGATTGGAATTTCATGATACCTCGACCACCCCGATTAATGAAAATTTTCCGGATGAACAACTCTTGGCAGTGTCCACTCTTCCTTGGTACACGGATATTGTCAACTACCTTGCCACGGGTAAACTTCCCGACCATTGGACACCTCAAGATTCTCGAAGGTTTTTGTTTGAAGTGAAACATTTTGCATTCGATGACCCTTACCTCTTCAAGTATTGTGCTGACCAATTGATTCGTCGTTGTGTCCCCGATTCGGATCAACGTGACATTCTTTTTTTGCCACTCCGAAGTGTGTGGAGGGCATTTTTCTGTGAAGAAAATGGCAGCCAAGGTTTTGCAATGTGGGTTCTATTGGCCCACCATTTTTAGAGATGCTTATGCTTATTGTCGCACGTGTGACCGGTGCCAACAACTTGGCGGGGTCACTCGGCGTAACATGATGCCATTATCCCCCATCATCACCATTGAAATATTCGATTGTTGGGGGATCGATTTCATGGGTCCATTCCCAATCTCTTATGGCTACTCTTACATCCTTCTTGCGGTGGACTATGTGTCCAAATGGGTGGAAGTCGTTGCCACCCGAACCAATGACCATAAGGTGGTCTTATCCTTCTTGAAAGACAATGTGTTGTCCCATTTTGGCATGCCATGTGCCATCATTAGTGATCAAGGGACGCACTTTTGTAATCGGGTGGTGGCAACTCTCATGAAAAAATACTCCATCACACACAAAGTCTCCACCGCATACCATCCACAGACGAACGGTCAACCCGAATTGGCAAACTGCGAAATCAAACACATTTTGGAAAAGACGGTGAACCCGAACAGAAAAGATTGGTCTTTATGGTTGTCAGATGCTCTATGGGCATACCGCACGACGTATAAGACTATTTTGGGTGCTTCACCCTATCGGTTGGTCTACGGAAAGGTGTGCCACCTCCCGGTGGAATGGGAGCATAGAGCATATTGGGCCATTAAGGCCATGAACTTTCGCCTTCCGGAAGCCGGGGTGCATGCATACCACAATTCTCAAATCTACAAAACAAAAGTGAAAGACTTCCATGACCGCAACATCCAACGGAAGCACTTCAAAGTGGACCAAAAAGTTCTTCTTTACAACTCCCGGTTACATTTGTTTCCGGGGAAGTTGAGGTCTCGGTGGGTTGGACCCTACTA
>NMUG010006454.1:0-12584 GCA_002855965.1 Monotropa hypopitys | reverse complement strand
CCCATTAGCATGGCGGATCCCGCGATCTTCGGAGATGAGATAGCAAACGGATATATACTTGCCTTATGGGGAAATATACTGAATCATTCTTCATAGCGAGCGATCAGTCACCCGTTGCAAAGCCCTAACAACTGGGCCGTTACATTTTCCATGACACATGGGGTGTCAGAGCACTTATCCCGAATAACGAGCGAGCCGACCCTCGAGCTGACCCGAGCATATGTCTTCGGGCTGAGCTCATGCATAATTGTCCGTATCAATAACCATGTTACAATACACATAAATCATCAAAACCCCATCAGTGCTTTGGTATACCGATATGTATACCTTTTTTTTTTGAAAAGCAAAAATTTATTACACATAAAAAAAAAACAGCATACAAGCACAGGGCGAGAGCCCAAACAACCGCAAGAAATATCAGTATATGAGCTCTACCCCTCATTCATGTATGTTTTAACCTTAGATATTTCTCTATATTGGCCTGTCGTAAATATATCGGTATATGACTACTCATATATCAGTATATAAATTATTTTGGTATGCTACGGACATACCCTTAGATTTTGACATTTCAGTATGAGTTCCTCTATATATCGACATGTCCATGATCAACAGAGAATCCAAATTCTATAAATTCATCTATTCTTATTCCATATCATAAGGGTTTCAATCACAACTAATGTCACGACTCAACCCTAAACGGACCATGACCGGCCAACGAGCAAGCTCGCAAAGGCCGTTTAGAGATTTCATCACAATAATAAATAAATGCGGAAGCGTTGAACAAAACCCAGTGTGCATATGATTTGACAAGTTCCATTAATTCCTCCATCTCTGATACATCCTCAAAGGCTCATAAGGCCTTTACAATAAAAGGTAGAGTACAACAATAGTACAACAGAATAATAAAACTCCAGCTAATCCCCCTCAATACCTGAAAAGAGTTTTTAGAAAATGCATAAACATAAAGCTAGAGTGAATCAAGATATGCCAAATTTACTAGTTTCCATAGATAAACAACGTATGTTATCAAAACCATCTTCCCGTTTCAACATAGTAAGTGAATGACTTACTAGTCCAAATCCTGTAGATTGCATAAGATTGAATAGTTAAGTCTATGGCCTTCGCGAAATGTCCTTAAGCTCATAGCTAACTTTTGTTTGCATGTTTCTATTTTCATTTCGGATTTTCCGACATGATCTTATCATGTTCCTCTTCACGGTTTTAGTAACCTTAGGGAGCGACCCCAAATAGATTTGTATTGTCGTGATATCACTGTGATCACCTGGTCATGATCCCTTATTACCCTACCTCGCCGGTTTCTGAATCTGCCCCCGGCGACGAGCTACCATGTCACTATTTATATCATTCCATCATAAAGCATCTTTCCTGTTTTTCCAATCCATGGTAATAAAAGAGTACATGCCATTTTTCCTTTTGTGAAGAGATGAACGTAATACAGTGAGATGCTCAATAACATAAATCATACATTTACAAATGTTTAGCATGTTTAAAACTGTACGAGTAACAAGGGCATGTAGAGATTCACATTTTCCATGTTTATGATTTAATCCCTTCTTGAATGTTCCTCAAACACCTCGAATTTGGTAATAGTAACTTAATACATTATTTCTACACAATTGTCGAGCTGCTAAGGTACTCGCCGAGCTGAGCTGTCGGACCAGGCTTGGACAGACTGCCATTGGCCGACTGGCCGAGCTCCTAGCCGAAGGCCTTCTGTCCGGAGGACAGTGACCGACTGATTTCTGTTCGGGAATTACACCTTACTACTTAACGTTGGTCCAGAGGACATTCTGGACCAAAGGGTCCTGATGCCGAGCTAAAAAGATTGCTGGGATATTCCTCTAAGTCTTTTCGAGCAGCCAAGCAGAGGCTGTCTGTTCCATAGGATGCCGGGCTAAAACTTCTGCCGAGCTAAGGACTTGCCGAGCATGCAGTCTGCCGAACAGCCAGCAAGGCTTCTACCGAGCCTTGGCAGTGCAGGGACCATTGCTTAGGACATTCTAATTGGTCGAAAGGGTTTATAAGGTAATTACAAGTTTAAAGGACTAATTGTCTGAACAATGAAACATATTGCCGAGCTGAAAAAGCTGAGGTGAGATAGGGAGGACAGTCCCTTCTGCTGAGTAGCAGTGCTCCGGCTAGTGGCAGGTCGGCAATACATGAAAAAGGGGTGAATAATGTATTGTGGTGGTCTGGGCATGTGTGTCGAGCTAAAATGAGTTCATCCAGAGGGTCCAAAAGATAGTAGGGACTGGTTTTGGCTAAGTGTCGAGCTCTAGGCATTTCTGTCGAGCTAAAATGTTAAGGCTGAGGTACTCCGACAAAGCCAAGGGAGGCCTGTTGAGCTGATTCTAGTGCGGCTAAGCCCTTCGATGGACTTGCCGAGCTGAGATAAGGGCAAAATATCATTACAGAAGGACTTGGAGATTACCTGAGTTGAGCTCTTGGTCCTGATTGAGTTGCCGAGCTGTTCTCTGCCCAGAGGATGCTAGTCCGTACAGTGGATGGAATAATGTGGTCCGAAGGATTTAAGAACTGCTTAAAGGGCTGAGACTGGTCGGACAAGGGTTCTGACTCTGAGCAGGGCTTGGCCGAACAACAACTGTCCAGAGGATAGCTCTTTCTCTCTCTAGAACTTGAATGCAAGGGGATGGTTTGGTGGGGCTTTGAATGTTGAGGAGTGGATGTTTATATAGGAGTCCAGAGGCTTAGGAGCATTAATGATGGATTGGATCTCTTCTTAATTCTATCAAACGATGCAGTGATTAGTCTAATCCAAGTCAAGTCTGCCGGATCACCTGATCTCTGACATGCCAGTCTGCTACCTGTGACATATTGTCCCATCAGTCAGGCGACTAGTCAGTCCAGATGGGACTTGACCCTGCAGCTCAATAGAGCTGCTGTCGCACAGACCGAGGTGTCCGGGTCTAGGCTTGGGCTGGTCGGCCAGACCCGAATCAAACTAGTCTGGCCTACCGTTTCTTGGGTGAGCTTAGGATTGTGTTTCTAACTTCTTTTCTTTGCACTTTAGCCCCTAAATGACTTTTCTTTATCTATTTAAACCTCAACTTCACTTTGATAATTTATTTTACTTTTAAATAAATTTCCAAAAATTATAGAAATTATACATTAATTTAATTTAGGCCTAAAATTGGGTCGGGGCCTTACATCCTCCCCACCTTTAAAAATTTGGTCCCTCAAACTTGCATGAATTGCATAAAAGGCTATAGGATGAAACTTTATACCTTAATCGAATAGGTGCGGGTATTTTAGACACATGTCGCTCTCCTTCTCCCAAGTCGCTTCGCTTCCTGATTGATTCTCCCACCAAACTTTGACGAGCGAAATGACTTTATTTCTGAGTTGCTTCTCTTGCCGGTCCATGATTAGATTAAGTCTTTCTTCGTATGCCAAGTTCTTCTTGATCTCGATGGCTAGTTCGACTAGGATATGCACAGGGTCTGATATGTACTTCCGAAGCATCGATATGTGGAATACATCGTGGACGTTGGCTACTTCTGGGGTGAGTGCTAACCGATATGTGGCTGGTCTGATTCTTTCGAGAATTTCAAAGGGTCCGATGTAGCATGGATTGAGCTTTCCTCTCTTTCCGAATCTGATGACGCCCTTCATAGGTGATACCTTCAGGAATACCATGTCTCCTTCTTGGAATTCTAGCTCCCTTCGATGTGTGTCGGCATAGCTCTTCTGACGGTCCTGGGCTATCTTCAGTTTGTCTTGGATGAGTTTAATCTTTTCGGTGGTTTCCTGCACCATTTCTGGTCCTATGGGTGAATCTTCCACAACTTCGGTCCAACATGCTGATGATCTGCACTTCCTGCCATACAGTGCTTCGAACGGTGATATCCCGATACTTGCTTGGTAGCTGTTGTTGTAGGCGAATTCTGCTAAGGGTAGGTGTTCTTCCCAGCTTCCCTGAAATTCCAACGTGTATACTCGTAGAAGATCTTCTAAAGTCTGAATCGTCCTCTCTGATTGGCCGTCAGTTTGTGGACGAAAGGCGGTGCTGAAGTTTAGCGTTGTTCCCATTGCTTTTTGTAGCAACTTCCAGAATCTAGACACGAATCGGGGGTCTCTATCGGATGTGATTGAAATAGGCATCCTGTGTAGTCGAATGATCTCCCGTAGGTAGGTGGTTGCCATTTGGTCCATTGAATATGTGTTCTTGATTGGAATGAAATGAGCTGACTTGGTCAAGCGATCGACTATGACCCATATCACATTATTGCCTTTAATGGTTTGAGGAAACCCTACGACGTAGTCCATGGTGATATCTTCCCATTTCCACTTGGAGATCGGTAGAGGTTGAAGTAGTCCAACTGGCTTCTAACGTACTACTTTGACTTGCTGACATTTGAGGCATTGATCGATGTAGTTGGCTATGTCCCGCTTCATGTCCATCCACCAGTATGACTTCTTGAGGTTTTGGTACATCTTTGATCTTCCAGGGTGAATTGCGAACTTTGACTTGTGGGCTTCGTCCACGATCTTTCGTTTGATTTCTTCTTGGTTGGGTATGCATATTCGGTTTCGAAACTTGAGGAGGCCTTCTCGTATGGTGAACTCGCTTTCCGATTGGTCTTTGGCGCCTTCTTGGATTTTCTATAGCTTTGGATCATTCGCTTGGAAGGTCTTAATTTCTTCTATGATGGAAAGTTCCGCAATGATCATTGCAAGGTGCGATGAATAGGGATGGTCTTCTTTCCAGCTAAGGGCATCGGCTACAACGTTAGCTTTCCCTGGGTGGTATTGAATGTTGAGGTCGTAGTCCTTCATAAGCTCGTGCCATCTTCGTTGCCTTAGATTCATCTCCTTCTGTGTGAAAACATACTTCAAGCTTTTATGGTCGGTGAAAACGTCGCAAGCAACTCCGTATAGGTAATGATGCCATATTTTGAGTATAAAAATCACTACTGCAACCTCCAAGTCATGTGTAAGATAGTTCTTATCGTGAGGTTTCAATTGTCGTGATACATAAGCAATTACCTTTCCGAACTGCATGAGGATGCATCCTAATCCTTCATGTGAAGCATCGCTATAGACGGCAAATCCTTCTTCTCCGTTGGGTAGCGTAAGCACAGGTGCAGTGGTAAGTCTTTTTTTCAATTCTTGAAAGCATCCTTGTCTTTCTCCTGTCCATGCGAATAGTTCTCCTTTGCGTGTAAGCTGCATCATTGGTATGGCGATCTTTGAGAAGTTTTGAATGAATCGACGGTAGTATCCAGCAAGTCATAGGAAACTTCGAACTTCTATGACTGATGTTGGTGCAGGCTAGTTTAATATTTCTTCCATCTTTTGTGGGTCCACTGAGATGCCGTGTTTGTTGATGATGTGCCCAAGAAAGTAGACACTCTTCAGCCAAAACTCGTATTTGGTGAACTTCGCGTAAATTTTCTTCTCCTTCAAGGTTCGTAGAATGATAGACAAGTGCTCTGCATGTTGCTCTTCATTTCTCAAATAGACGAGAATATCGTCGATGAATATGATTACAAAATCGTCGAGATAATTGGTGAAAATACGATTCATCAAATCCATGAATGCTGCTAGGGCATTGGTTACTACGAATGTCATGACTAGAAACTCGTAGTGGTCGTATCGTGTACGGAAAGCGGTCTTCTCAACATCTTCAGTTTTGAATTTGAGTTGATGATAGCCTGAACGTAGGTCAATTTTTGGAAATACTCGGGCTCCTTGCAGCTGGTCGAACAGGTCGTCGATGCAGGGTAGTGGGTATTTGTTCTTGATAGTGACTTTGTTCAATTCCCGGTAGTCGATGCATAAACGCATAGTTCCATCTTTTTTCTTGACGAACAGCACTGGTGCTCCCCATGGTGATGAGCTAGGTCGGATGAAATTTTTCTCGATTAATTCTTGCAGTTGAGTATTCAATTCCTTCAATTCTACTGGCGCCATGCGGTAGGGGGTCTTGGAAATTGGTTGCATTGCTGGCACAAGGTCGATGATGAATTCTATCTCTCGATCAATGGGAATTCCTGGTAGCTCTTCGAGAAATACTTAGGGACAGTCACGTACTACTGGGATGTCTTCCTTTGAGGCACTCTTCAATTCGGTCGAGGTGATACTACAGAGATACCCTTGACATCCTTTTTGTAGAAGACGACGAGCTTTGTCGACAGATATGAAGCAATGAGGTGAAACAACTCCTTCTCTTTTGAGTTCAGACCCCCACCTTTAGATTCAAAAAAGGTGATAGATTTTCCAGTGTAGTCAATCTTGGCATTGGACTTGGACAACCAATCAATGTCAATAATAACATCAAAGTGTGCCATGCTTAAAGGGATGATATCTATGGATGACAAGTCTCCATTCATGGATGACTCACAATCCCTAAGGATCGTAGAGAATAGGATGCCTTTACTCATGGGTTGGACTACGAACAGATCGTACCCTAAGGGTTCAGATTTCTTGGGAATTTTTGTCGAGTGTGATAATGAAATTAAAGAGTGTGTGGATCCTGAGTCAAATAGTGCATAGGTGGGAATATCGCAGATAAAGATTCTACCTGCTACGACTCCTTTTTCGTTGCGAGGATCTCCGGGATGAGTGCAAAAGCTCTCCCTTGCCGTTGGTTGTAGTTATTGCGGTTTCCTTGGTTGTTGGCGTTGTTTATGGGGGATCCAATAGGCACAGTGTTTGCTCCGGTTAGTTTTGGACATTCTCTTTTGAAGTGTCCACTCTGTCCGCATCCATAATAAGTGTTTGCTCGGCATTCTCCCAAGTGTGGCTTTCCGCAAGTCGGGCATGGTGGTATCGGCTTCCTTTCTTCATTCCTCCTTCCTTAATTTCTTCCAAAGTTGGGCTTCTTGAGGTGACTGGTTCCTCCTTGATTTTGACTTTGTCTCTTCCTTTCCTGGTAGCATCGGGACTCGTCTATATCTTGCTCCACTAACAAAGCTCGATCCAGAACATTAGCGTAAGTAGATAGTTGAAGAGGTCGAACTACCTTTTGAATTTTCGATTTTAGCCCATCTTTAAATCGTAGCACCTTCATTTCCTCGATGCCACTAAGTAGGGTGCATAGGCTGCGAGATTCGTGAACTCGGTCTCGTAAGAAGCTACTGTCAAAATTCCTCACTGTTTGAGATACTCAAACTCCATTCTCTTTGCCGTTTGCATTGCTCTTGACATGAACTTCTCACGAAAGACTTCAAAGAATCTTTCCCAATTCATCTCAGGTTCTACCGTATTCGTCAAATTCCACCACCGATTCGCTTCTCCCTCAAGCAGGTACGATCCGATCTCTACCTTCTGCTGATCGGAACACCTCAACAATCGGAAATTTTCTCAAGTGCTGCAATCCATTCGTTTGCTCGGACGGGGCCCATTCTGCCTTGGAAAGTAGGGGGTTTCAGTTTCAGAAATTCTTTTATCGCTGCAAGATTGGCTGCTTGCTCGATTGGGTCAACCAATGCCTCCTCTTCGGGATTAGGTGGCTCGTTTACGGTCGACTACCACAAATTCCACCTTGGTGGTGACCGAGCCGATGGTCACCGGGATGAGGATTTTTCCAAGCGGCCAGACAGAAGCCACATTGAATCCCACCAGTGGCATGTCGGTCGATAGCAAGTCTTCTGCCTTGTACTCCATTTTCTTGAATAAGGAATAGTACATGACAGCTGCCGAGCTACCGAGGTCGATGAGGACCCTTCGGACCTGGCAGTCAGCAACCTGTAGGGTGATGACTAGCGCATTGTCGTGAGGGTGCTGAACCCTATCGGAGTCCCTATCTGAGAAAGTAATAGAGTACCTGGAGTCCTGCCTTGGCTTTTTCGGCATGGGCTGCACGGCCAGGACTTTCTTGTCCTCTATCTGCTTGAGCTCTGACCGGAGCTGCTCCTCTCGTCGGTGATCCACTATTCTGTGGATCACGTTGATGATGCGTAGGGTCGGCTTTGGATCATCCTTCAGCACGGCTGTAGCAGTTTTCTCCGTATCAACATATTCCCCAAGGTGGCCAGTAGTGACCATCTTCTCAAGGAAATCCATATAGGCTCAGAAGTTGGTCGTCAGGTGGCCCTTCTCCCCGTGGTAAGAGCATCTGAATTTGTCATTTCCCCCTCTCGGGGGCCCCAATCACTTCTCCGGCCATCTAAAAAATAGCTCCTTTTCGATTTTGCGAAGGAGCATAAATGTTGGCTCTTTGAAGACAGTGGTGTGGGCCACGAATTCATACGGTTTGTACATTTGTGGCTCCCCTGGCTGGACAGTTTTTTTTTCTGACAGCACTGTTGTTATTGGAACCGTGGCCGGAGCGCTGATCGGCTCTACTTCTCTCTTCCTTGGCCTCTTCAAGTTTTGCATGGAGCTCGATTCTGGCCACGAGCTCATTTATGGTGGCCGGATGGAAGAGCATCAGATCTTCGAACTCTCGGCTGGAGTGATCCAAGACGAGCTTGAATTACATCACTGCGATTTTTTGATCACAGTCTTCAATCTCGTTGTAGAGGTCCCAATACCAGGCTGTGTATTGGCACAGAGATTTTGACCTCGCTCGCCGAAGGTCGAGGAAGGAATCAACCTTTTTCTTGACCCTAGAACTGGTGATGAACCGAGTCAAGAAGGTCGTTGAGAGGTCTTTCCATGAGGAAATGGACCCTACTGGAAGTCGGTCAAACCATAGCAGACCAACCTCCCCTAGACTGGAAGGAAAAAGCTTGCACATTAGGACATTCTCATCATCTACCTGAAGTACACAATGTGAGTGTATGATTCCATTTTTTGATCATATTTGTTAAACTTGGGGGCAGAGAAGCCTGCCAGAGGCCTCATGGCCTCAATCTCTGGTGAAAACAGAGTGCAGGGAACTCTTTATTGTCGGCACGGCTCATAGGTTGAAGCCGGTAGGACCTCCCTTCTTCTCCTCTGAGTGACATCCTTCCTTGAATAAGGCACCTGGCTGTCTCCTTGGCCGCTGTGCCTCTGGTTCCTGAGGGGTGACAGCTCCCATGCTGGGCGAGGTCTCTGAGTTGCTGGGACTGTATTAGGACTGAGGCAGACAAAGACAGCTGGCCGAACGCTCGTCCCTATACCGGGGAGGCAAGACTCGGCGCCTAACACGACGGTCCTCGTTAACCCTCTATCGGATAGGGACTTCCTCCTCCCTTCTTCCTAGTCTGTTTAAGACATAGGGTCTGTCTTTCTTAGATCTTCTCCTACTTTGGGAAAAAGTCTGGTGCTCCGGCTCATCTTCTTCGGCGTGACTGATAGAAGGCACTTCTCTTCTCTTCTTATTGGTGGCCTCTCTCACGAGGGCCATCTCACTCATAACGGCACCAATCTGGTCGTCCCTCCTTCTAAGGTCATTCTCCAGCCTACGGATGTACTGCTTCGCAGTGATCTTGGCCGGGGGGTCAGGGCATAGCTGGGTATGGTAACTGGCATCGTCAGTACGGGTATGTATGGGAGTGCTGACAATAGAGTCCTACTCCCTTGCAATCTCATTTCCCTTGACCCTTCGTCCATCAGAATGATTCCACCTTGAGGTTTGGTTTTTTAAGGCCATCTTCAAGCTAAAACATAGAGTTTGAGAAGTTTGAGAGTTTGAGAAACGGTCCCTAACAGAATTTCCAATTGTTGGGGGGTAAGCCTTTCTTGCGGTGGTTCCCAAACTGCTAGCGGATGAGGTTGGCAGAGCTGTACTGCAAAAGAGAAAATGTTAGGATACCGACAAATATCACCGGTGAACCCTCCGATGACTAAGTCAACAAGTGTTTAGAAAGAGAGAGAGAGAGAGAGAGCAATTTGACAGAGCTTTGGCTAGGTGAGAGAGTGTGTACCTCAAGAATTAAATGCTTTTCTCTATTTATAGAACCATCAACAAGTGGGCGACACGCGCTTCGGCACGAGTGAGCTATCTTTCTGCGTTATTGGACAGTGTACCTGTCCCCCTTGTGCGCCTGAGCGACCGACCGATAGGTCAGCCCCGACAGTGTTAGGCGACACTATTTGACAGTATTGGGCGACAGAAAAGCTGAAAAGTATATCTGATGTGCTGCGGGAATTACAGAAAAGCTGATCTCTGTGTCAGGCGTGTGTCTGGCATGTGCGTAAAACCCGGGATGTTGTCTCACGAGTGAATCTTCCCTGCAGTCGAGGCTTTTGTATTATCTGGCCGAAGGAGCATCCTTCGGCATTGCTGACCCATCGGCAAGGAGCCGTCCCAGGGTATTGATCCTTCTGCACCGAGGTGAACCCTTGGGGAATCCCCTCCGTCGGTCCCCCTTTGTTCGGTTACCGATGTTCTGTTAGGCGAGGAGCCGTCTATGGACTGGAAGCTTGATGTCGAAGCGAGCCCCCAGGGAGCCTCTCCTCAGCCATCTTATCTCTAGCATGTGCTTTGGTCCTCCCAGAGGAGGTTATGGCTCTGGCATCTCTTTGGTTTGGCCCTTAACATCTACTATTTTAAAGAAATCAAGCTTGTTGACTTATGTTTGAGTTTCAGAATTGCCTTATAACTGGAAGTTAAAATAGTATATTCACACTCTGGTATTTTTTCTTGGAAATCAGGTAGCAGATTTAAAGGTCCACTACAAGGAATTGGGGAGAGTTCTTGGTTTTGCGTGGAAGAAGTCATTGGAGCAACTTTCATATTTTAGTTAGATGTTTCCTTTTTCTCAATTTGTTACTCTTGTGGGAGTTTTGCTAGTGTCTTGTTTAGTTAGTACTGTTTAGGATAGTTTTATTGGGTGGCTAATATTAGTGTTGGATGTTTTATGTAAGTCAATACTTGAGGTACCATTTCTTAGATCTCTTTTTATATCAATGCTTGGAGTTATGGGTAATGCACTTTGAGATTGGTAGTCTTATGAAGAAATGAAAGAAAAAAAATTTATTTCCACATTTTTATTGGGTTTATTGGTTTGAGATGTTACAACTTGGTATGAGATCTCAACCTAGAGATTCCTTGTAAAGGGACTGTGTTTGATAATAATAAACACTTGGAGTGAGAATTATGTGATGGGTTGTGGTGCAATTTCTGGGACTATTATGTGAGCCTCTTGACACCCAAACGACTTACCTTAAGGTTCGATTGGAAGAAAGCTCATGATTAACGTTATCTTCTAATTGGAAGTCTTGGAGAGTTAATTGGAAATATGGAGTATAACGGAATACTGGGGTTAGAGTTGAGCGTGGGATATGGATGAGTATTGGATCATAGGATGTCGAGTCGTGCATGTAAGTATATTGAGGTGTCTGACTAACGCGTGAGTTTTGATATTTGATATTTGTTTCTACCATGTTTCTTTCTAAATGTGTGGCAGAAAACAAATGGGGTACAATAATTAGACAATTCAGTGAAATCAACCAACTAAGAAAGCTATGGATCTTATGATTTTATAGTGACTCAGTGGTTAGAGAACTAACTAGGAATGTGGTAAGGAAGCAAGAGTTGGGTATAAGTCGATAGTTGGGTGCGAGAGAACAAGAAATGCTTAAGAGATATTTTAGTTGTGGGGCTCCAGGTCATAGAATGAGGAAGTGTGCTGACAAGACTCGAGGATTTAAATATTTCAAGTGCAATGAGTTTGGTCACAAAACGGTTCAATGTTCACAACGAAGTCAGTTTTAGTAGCAAATGATGAGGATGGTGATGACTAGTGCAGTCAAAAATTGACAAGTATATATATATTTAATGTTTTCAGCATGTATGTTTAAAAATGTGTTACATTATTCATGTATCCATCATTGCGATATTCTTGTGATGATATGATAGTATGCATGATATGAAAACCAATCTAGTAATTATTGAATCGAATTTGATGGGAAATAGTAATACATGAATGGTAATGTTAAGTTGTGTTTGGGCATATTGTATAATTTGCATCATCTGTGTAGACATTCATTGACGATTACAAAGTGGTTCGATTAAGGTGTTAGTGGTAATTGTTAGGGGCCGAACTGTTAAGAGGACGGAGCCACGACCTCCGCCATGAGGACCGCAACACAGACCAGTTCTCAGACGACCGAGCAGTGCATACATAGCTGGCGTCCGGGCCTCCCTGGGGCTCTCTCCGGCCAGGAGACTCACAGCCCAGAGGAGGTGCCTAGCCGAAGCAACAGGAAATCAAGGTCATGCGACCGAACAGAGGAAGGGCCGACGCGGGAAGCTCCCTCGGGTTCACTTCTGTGCAAAAGGTTCATTGCCCAGGGACGGTTCGATCAATAGCCAGTGATAAGGGGGATTTACACATATGCTCAGCTCGGCCAATCAGCAGGTTAGCTCTCCCACTCTGGCCAGACCAACAGCCCGGCACGGGAGGTTGCCCAACACGGTAGGCAATCGAAGTAAGCCAGACCAGACTACATTTGACTACGACGTATTGATTATGACTCAGCAGGAGTTCTGATAAGGAATTACAACGGTAACACTCCCCCCTAAAAGGAAGGAGTGTGCAAGCTGGCCCTAAATAAACGCCTTAATGGCTAAGTCAGTTCCGATAATGGCGGACCAAGGATTGACCAAGGGATAAATCACATAAAAAGGGAAAGAGAGGTACGGATTGATTCTATTCTACTTA
>NMUG010006453.1:0-12584 GCA_002855965.1 Monotropa hypopitys | reverse complement strand
GAAGGAGAAAGTAAGTATAAGTGCGCTTCAAATATTTTCCCAAATGCGCATGCGCCGCCACCGCCACCGGCCATGCCCGAGCCCAGGTCACGGGTCTGTGGCCCGTGGTTTAGTGGAATGTGCCTGGAATTAATCTTTTTGGGCAAATTTTATTCGGGATTTAATGGGCCAACCCAACGTCATTTGGGTCAGCCCAGCGACCAACCCAATTTGTCCATACAATGAACTACGGCCCAATCTGTCCATGCAATGAACTAGGAAGTTCATGCACTAATGTGAAAGGTCTTGTTCACAAGGGCTTTCATGCACTAATGTGAAAGATTTGGTTCACATTGAAATGAAAGGGTTGGTTCACATTGCAATGGAAGGTGTTTTGCATGCATTTGGGGGTCATGCATGGATGTCATGCATGTACTGGACGACTATTTAATTGCAAACCCATACACCATTTGAAGCAATCCGAAAATCACTATCCCACCTCTCACTTTCCCATCGTTCAAAACACTCTTTCCGTCACTGCCTACACTCAGAGATTTTACAGTCGCATCATAGTCCGACACGCGGTCTCGTATCCGTGCAATACCCGACTGACAACCGATTGTATCCTGAGAATCAGACGCCAAGAAAAACCATGTGCACTACAGTGAGGCGACGAATTCGATTTAAGGACACTATGTCAAACACAAGCCTTTGGTTTGCTTTTCTTATCTAACTCAGTTTCTATTTTATGAATCATTTCGGTGTGTTGAATTAAATTCGTACAGGTTCTGTTAATTTTTCAATAACAATCTTAAATCGAATTCCCTTCGAGAATTATTTCTAGAATCTGCTTTATTTTCTGTTTCTGGGCATCTAATTTCTGTGCATTTTCCAAAATCTGTTTTCTGCTTCCATTTTCTGTTTCTGTTCTGTTTATAAAAAACAAAATTGTTTTCAAAAAAAAATCGTTAAACTGTTTCTGTTTTCACAGCAGTACAACTACATATCAGAATCCTTTTCAGTTATTTTGCTACTGTTAATCGGTAGCACATATCCATTGTTTTCACACCTAAACCATTTTCTGCTACCACAAACAGTTCTTGCTAACTGCTACCAAAAACAGTCAGATCTCGTTTTGGTACTCCACACAAACTGTTCAGAATATTTTCAAGACTTCTGGAATTATCTATTAAGTTTCTGATCGGTTGCTGAATAATACAGATTCATTCTGTCCTATAAGTATACTAATTCAATTTGTTGCTGGAAATTGAAGGTCTGGCAACAAATGGAAACAATGGCGTGAACAACGATGGTGCTCTCTCAGGTGTCATTCCTCGACGATCCAGTTTGGCACAATACCTCCTACTGAGGTCAATCCTCATGCTACTTTTGTTCCTCCAGCAGCGGTGAACATGAATTTCCTTGTGGCTGGGGCCTCGGACATTAGATTTGGCACGCTACATCTGCTATTGCCTAGGGCTGCGGCCTCGGCATATCTGCCTCCATTTCTTGCACCTTTTCTGATAAATAATGTGATTCGTCCGAAAAAGTTTGCGGGGCTGATCTCAAGACTTGGCAGAATAAGATGGTGTTCTATCTCACCACGATGGGCCTTGCACGGTTTCTCAAAGAAGATGCTCATGTCGTGGCTGAGAATGACACCAATCTACATCGCCGTGCAATTTTGGATTCGTGGACACAAGCGAATTTCTTGTGTCGTAACTATGTTCTTGACGGCTTACAAGATTCCTTGTACCATGTCTACGCGGTCAAAAAGACCGCAAAAGATCTTTGGGAATCTTTAAAAATGAAATATAAGTCCGAGGATGTTAGATCAAAGAAATTTTTGGTCAATCGATGCATGGATTTCGAGATGATTGATTCCAAATCGGTGGTCAGTCAAATGCAAGAGTACCATGTGTTTTTTGCAAGAAATGAATGATGAGGGATTGACTATGTCAGAATCTCTACAAGTTGCAATGGTCATTCATAAGATGAAAAGCTTTCAAGAGTTATCTACAACACAAAAGAAAATAAATGACCTTTGAAGATCTGATCTTGAAGATGAGGATTGAAGAAGATAACCTTAAAGCTGAACGCAAAGCCGGCCACTATCACTCTGACAAGGCCAATGTGTTGGAACAGGGGCAGAACTCGAGGACCAAAAAGCGATCATCCTCCCATCCCAAGCAGGGGAATTCTGGACAAAAGAAAACTGAGAAAGGCATGCATATGAAGCCTACAGGTGGAGTTTGAAAGAAGCAGAAATACCAATTTACTGGAAAATGCTTCAAATGCGATAAAGTTGGGCATCAATCCGCCGACTTCCGACAGCCTTGTCGGGAGATCAAGCAGAAGCAACACTCTCATGCTCATATTCTGGCTGACAGCATGTCTGACCTCAACCTCATGACAACTATGAGTGAGGTGAATATGATGGGGGCCAACCCGAAGGAATGGTGGATCGATACTGGAGCTACCTGTCATGTATGCTCCAATAAGAATTTGTTCTATACCTTCACATCGGTAACAAATGGTGAGAAGTTTATCCGAGGTGCAAGGAAAAGAAAAGGTGGTTCTGAAATTGATTTCTGACAGGGAACTGACCCTAACCAATGTGTTATTTGTACCAGATATTACAAAGAATCTAGTTTCTGGAGCTCTTTTAAGCAAGAATGGCTTCTGTATGGTATTCGAAGCAGACAAGTTAGTGATAACGAATTTTGGAGTGTTTGTTGGGAAGGGCTATTTGTCGGATGGTCTTTTCAAACTGAATGTAATAACTGTGATGCCTGCTATTATGAATGAAAAACCTCCTTCTGCTTACTTGCTTGAGTCTCCTTATTTATGGCAACCAAAGTTTCAAATCGATGAAAAATATAAATGTGAAACCTGTGTTAAGGCAAAAATGACGCGGTCTTCATTTCGTAGCATTGAATGAAGCATCGAGCCATTAGGACTAGTCCACAGTGATGTCAGTGACTTAAAATATGTCCAAACACGTGGTGAAAATAAGTACTTCCTTACTTTTGTTAACGATAGCATGAGATATTGCCACGTATACTTGCTTAAAAGCAAGGACGAAACTATCAACAAGTTCATTCTTTATAAGAATGAAGTCGAAAATCAACTGAGCAAAAAAATAAAAGTGCTACGAAGTGATCATGGTGGTGAATATGAAGCACCGTTTGTAGATTTCTGTGCTGAACATAGAATAATCCACCAAACCACTGCACCTTATTCCCCTCAGCAGAACGGCATAGTTGAGCGTAAAAACCAAACTCTAAAAGAAATGATGAATGTTATGTTGATCATTTCTAAGTTATTAGAGAACATGTGGGGAGGCAATTCTTTCTGCAAACTACATTTTGAATAAAGTGTTAAGAAAGAATGTGGATAAGACTCCACGTGAACTTTGGGCATGTCGTGCACCTTCGTATAAATGCCTCCGAATGTGGGGGTGTCTTGCAAAGGTAATTGTACCTCCACCTAAGAAGGTGAAGATAGGACCTAAAACTATTTATTGCGTCTTCATTGGTTGTGCACAGAATAGTAGTGCATATAGATTCCTTGTGCATCATTCAGATGTGACGGATGTGTACATGAACACAATTATGGAATCTCGAAATGCACAATTCTTTGAGTTATATTTCCATGTAAATCTGCAAGAATGTTAACTCCTGTGAAGCATACGCTGGATTCTACTGCCGCTAGCAGTAGTAACGATCCTAACGGAAAAAAAGCAGATGAGCCTAGAGGAAGCAAAAGGACTAGATTTTCTAAAATATTTGGTCCCATTTTTCACACTTATATGACAGAGGATTATCCACAAAGCTACAAGGAAGTTGTATCATCTCCAGATGATCCTCAATGGAAGAAAACCATCAAAAGTGAGATTGATTCCATCCTACATAATTATAACTGGGAATTAGTAGATCTTCCACCAGGATGTAAACCTATGGGCTACAATTGGATCTTCAAGAAAAGATGAAAGTGGATGGATCAATTGACAAATACAAGGCTAGGCTGGTGATCAAAGATTACAGGCAAAAAGAATGTATAGATTACTTTGACACATATTCTCCAGTTACAAGGATGACTTCCCTTCGAATGATCCTTACTATCGTAGCCTTGCGAAATCTTGAGGTACATCAGATGGATGTAAGACGACTTTCTTGAATGGGGATTTAGATGAAGAAATCTATATGAAACAACCTGAAGGTTCCTCTACTCCAGGTCAAGAAAATAAAGTTTGTCGACTAATAAAGTCACTATACAGTTTAAAGCAAGCACCGAAGCAATGGCATGAGAAGTTCGATGATGCTATGCTATCTGGTGGTTTTAAAATCAATGAGCGTGACAAGTGTGTATATGTCAAAGACACTAGCGATGGATACGTCATATTGTGTCTATATGTTGATGACATGCTCATTGTCGGGAGCTCTGACATGATTATCAAAGCCACTAAGAATATGTTAAACTCTAAGTTTGACATGAAAAATATGGGTCTCGCTAATGTCATTTTGGGAGTAAAAATTAATTGAACATCGAATGAACTTGTGTTGTCTCAATCTCATTATATTGATAAGATACTTGAGAAATTCAACAAGTCTGATACCACTGTGGCACGAACTCCTATGGATCTGAGTATCCATTTATCCAAGAACACCGAGGAGGGTGTATCGTAGGCATAATCTGAACGGAGGAGTCCTCGGTCTATTCCCTTTCGGCAGAGGCCATAGAGGTCCCACCAGTGGTGATCATTAGGTTGAGACGGGGGTGCTGGGCCAGCGGTGCATAGCTAGTGGAGATGAGGACGGGGACAAGATTTGACAAAGTGGTGGTCCGATCTTGGGAATTTATTAAACCTCTCAACTCGCGGATAACATCGAGTGGAGCAGCAACAACACTCCTCTGATATGGCTTCTTCTTCATCTTGATAAAGGAGTTGTAAGTTGGAATGTAGCCCAAAAGATTGGGGCATCACGGTCTTCGATGTTGTAAATACTTTTGATCTGGTCTTCTAAAGCATCCTTCAACCATCCCATGCGCTTGGGATCTGTAAAGAAACGGATCAAGTATTTTAGTCCAGTAATTCAAATTAAAAGGAGGAAGATGGGCTCAATGCAAATAAGACAGAGCTAAAATAGAGATGACCGCGTCTGGACATTTTGGAAATTCCCCCAGACAGCCACGTAGTCGTTTCTCCATTGGTCCAAATCAAAGAGTCGATCAATTAGGTGCTCCCGGTCCTTTCGAATGGAGGAAAAGTGACTTCGGGATGGCTTGTTCTGGTTGATGGAGTAGAAATCGAAGAAATCATATATTTGGAAGACACGAAGGTACATGCGAATCAGTTTAGAGACCGTCATAACAATCCAAAAAATGTTTATCGTACATTGGGTCGTGGTGAAACCCATCGAGGACATAACCTTAATGAATGGATCAATGGGGAAACCTGGACTCTCCTTCAATGATGGACATAAGAAGGAGCATAAGTTGCCTCTCCTGGTGCATGACAACCAGACAGGTTTGGTCATCGATAGGGACAAGAGTGATCTCCGCATCGGCCGATATCTTGTATTTTATATGAAAGAGCTGGATGTTCTGAAGAGTTTGGAAGTGGACTCGTTGAGGGCTGACATCGCTTGGTCCGGCTGCACCGTCACAGTTCCCTGACATGATGGGATACCTAACCAAGAAAGTGCACAAGTGTTTAGGATCGAAAATGATCTGGTTCATAATGGTTCGGGAAACGGTGGTAACGCGCGATGTGTGTCAATGATGGGACAACATCCAGGTGTAATGTGTCAGCGAGACGAAATGGTTCGCAAAAACTTTGGGGCTCAAATAAGGCCCAAAACCTCGATCAAAACTCGAAAAACATGCATCAATGGAAAGAGGGCGTGAAAGAGAACAACATACCTGATTTTTGGAGTTGGAAACGTGAAGCTCTTTGGAAAAGCCTTCAAAAGGTTGGATCACCTGAAATCGCCTGAGCAAAGAGAGGAAGTTTGCAGGTGCATCTCTCTTTCCCCCACCTCTGCCTTATATAAGGGGATGGGGAATTTAAAAAGTTGAGCGGGAAAACTAAAAGGTCCTTACGTACGGCCAACCAAAAGCATCTATGTAGCATCGTGAAACTTAGAAACAGCTTGTACGATCTTATCCGAAATAGTTCATCCATCGGATCACAAACAGTTCTAGCAATCACAAAGCCTAGCCTTCATAGACAGTGCTTCGGGACCTGATGGGTCGGTGGGTCGGGCATCCCACAAAAATGATTCGGTATAGACTAAAGAAGACTCGGCTCTTACGGGATCAGTCATCCCGAAAGACCTAAGGGGCTATTGTGGTAACTGAACCAAATGAACATTGGGATCGGATCAAACGGAGCAGCCCAGGCGGACTGAGCCCTGAATTGGGAGGATGGTTCAGCAATATAATGGACTGATGGGTCGTGTCACGTCACGCCCGGTGGGTAACCCCCCTAATGGCCCCGCCGATATGTGACGTAGCAATAACACCATATTAAACAACTATTAATTAGTCTATCATAAAACAAATGACTTTGTATTTACATACTTCCATTCAAGACAACTTACAACAAACTTGTTTCATCATCCTTCAACGTGATTATCTACAACCAATGCATGACATACTTATACAAAACTTGAAATTAAATACTGAATTAAGTTAATTAAACACAGGGGTGCTACAACATTCCCCTTTAGAAATTTCATCATCGAAATTGAATTCATCAATATCTTTTAATTCCAACATCGTTAAAATAAAATGAATTCTTTTATGGGTGTAAGAACGCAAAATCTTTAACAAATGCAACGACTCGAACAATGATTCCAACAACACTTACAATGCCTCTCTAGTGAAAATACATCCATTAAGTTCAAAAAGTTTCTGTTTCCCCTTTCACAACCAAACATAATGTAATGTATACCTTCCACATCAAATATTAAATCAATTTTTTTAAATAATGTTGCTATCAGAGCATAATCTCGGTCTAAATGGTGGTGACCACCTCTAGAGTATGTATGAGCTACCTCTTGAGTCCCAAAGTTGGAACAGAGTGATATGCAAAACTAAGTGATAGACCATGGCCACCGGGGAAAAAGTTTGTTAGGCCAAATGCAACGAGGATGTTGCATCATAAGGTAACAACCCATGGCCCACCTAGATGTAAAAAATTCAATGATTTAATATGATAGATCATGGCCTAACTTGTACAAGGCCTTTTAAAATCATACGGACGTCAAAGCTCAACGGAATTTTACAATTAAGCATACTCACTCTAAAGCAATCATGTGATGGGTGATCTAATGGGAAGTCCATTAAGCTTGAGTGGCCAAAGTGGACAATATTGTGCAAGGTGGTGACGGATCGTTACAGGCCAACTCATCTGGGTCTGAGCCGGAACCAAGAGTCAACCCAGGTAAATCGTATTGGATCGGAGCGGCCAAACCGGGCCAAATGGAACGGTAGAAATATTGTCGATCGAACCATTATTCGATGACGTTCTAGCAGCATTGGGTCGAATCGGATCATCCGGTAAGTCGGTACGGTACCATGTGATAGTAGGTTCAACATTAGAATCAACTGGGACAGTGGCTCATTTGGCTAGTCCCCAGATCATTGCGTATTGGGCACACAAGGGGTTTCTCCGGTCTCGAAAAAGAAAGTGTGTGTCCCAGATACGGATATGCGTACGTTTAGGCTCCCGATTTGGCAAGTGCGTACATCATGGTACCCGATCAATCAAGTGCGTTAATCTAGGCGTTTGATCATCCAATCGAGCGGATCTACCACTTCTAAAAAGGCAAGTACCACTCTCAACTCCCCCTATATAAAGGGCATAGCTCGTTTGTTCCAAGGTAGACACATTTGAGCTCTCAAAACTATGGTGAAATTGTCTTTACTTCATAGACTCACCAAGTTTAGCATCGGAGTGACTTCCCGCCATCGGCATTCAATCAGCACTAATGGTGTTCACTATTACATAGCTTAGACAAGGGAAAAGTTTGCAGTTTTGTAGCTAATTGAAGAGTTAAGGAATAAGTTTGGAAAAAACGCACCCCACAAATGCACATTCAAGTGCATCACCCCATGGCCAAGAAATTTTCAACGGTTGAACGAGAATCAGACACCTAATCTATTCTAATATATAAAGGGGAAGTACATGTTTGATGTTGACAAGTTTTTGTCATACTGTCAATTTTTCTTTTCCAAAATTACCTTCTAACTCACTTCCACTTGCACACCCACGTTGTGGGTGGCCAACTGCTAGTAAATTATAAACCACAAACTTAAATCCAGATTTCATATAAAGGCGAGTTCTTGACTGAATAAATGACTGGAATATAGAATCAATTTATGCAATATACATGCATGCACACACATATGCATATGTACGAAGTACTACAGTACCTAGCACATTTTTTTTGTGTGTCGGGTGGGGGGAGAAGGAAGAGAATAGGACCGACCTTGAGCACCGTCTTCCATGCCATCGTCAGATTCAGAGTCTTCAGCGTCATCTCCGTGCTCATCTTCTACTTTCACGTCCTCAATCAAATACTCCTGGCTCTCCTAATTACATTCATGTGTTGGCAAATATATAAAAAACTCCAGTATGAAGAAATCAGAAAATCGGAGAGATACGGAGAGAGATACCTGAAAATTCTTCTGGGTTTCATCTTCTTCGATAGAAGGGATCGGCATTGCTGGCGAACTGTACAGAAGAACGAGCTTACGTGTGTAATGCGCTGCACAGAGGATATAGTTCGAGAAAATGGATTTATCAGAGGGTAGGGTTCTTCTCCATACGGGCCGATATGTTACAGCCCAGTTATGACCGATTGTCTCATGTTATTTTTTGGGCTTTACTTTTGTCTTTTTGAAATTTTTTGGTTAGTCCCATTTTTTAGACTTATTAATGTGTCATACATGAACAATAAGTTTTCATTCCTCATTAGGTCCTTTATTGCATAATTAATATTGTGCGAGGGTAAAATACGTTAGTACTATTCTTGTCGGTAAACAATTGTTTGCTGGACCTTCTTGCTTATCTGGATACCTTGCTAAATCGCTCATACTCTTTTCTGACCATGCGCTCACAGAAAACTGTTAGAGCACCTCCCGACTTTAGCGGTCGAAAGACTCCCCAATGACTAAGTTAGTCCTGAATCGAAGAACTTGATAGTAAGCACAAAAAGAGTTCTGAGAGCAAAAATAGCATGTACTATTTTCTGGTCGTTGGACTCCTACTTATATACCTGCCTTCCGGGTTTCTACCTTCTTGCTGGAAACGAGGTCTGCATGAGACTTTTCGTCCCTTTTCTTTGATTCTGTTGCAGTTTGTTAGTCGACTGGCCACATTTTTCGACAAGAGAATGTCGGTACGCCTTTTCACTATTCTGGGGACTCTGAATATTCCTTCGGGGAAGGGGAAGTCTCACATGTGTGTCATCCACCGTCCACTAACTGATTGACACATGGATATCTTGTCTGTCACCTTTCCCCGCACTATTCTATTGGATGTTGCGCTGGTGGATGTCGGCCACACATGACCAACTTAATACGCACAGCGGGCACTGCTTGTGCACGTGTCCAGCTATATCATATCTGGTCCAGCATGTGATGCTCTGCGAGACTGATCTTCATGCTTTGAGGATGTTAGCCGCACAGAGTCAACCTCATCCGCACAGCAGAGATACTGGGTAGGGCACGTGGCTAGTTGCATCTATCGTGATCCTGCCCACGCATCCCTGAATAGCTACCTGCCTAACTAACAGGATGTTAGGCACAAAGGGCCAACCTAATCCGTAGTGCAGATGGCTGTTGGACACGTGCTTGGCCATATTAACTGAGATCTAGCACTGCCACACTGATAACTTTTCCCCGCACTGATTGGATGTCTAGCCGCACTGGGCTGATCTAATCTGTAGTGCGAGGTTGTTGATGACGTGGAAGATTGGTGTCGAACTACCGGGTGATGCTGAGATAATACGAATATGCCCTCGATACGTGATTAATCCGGATTAACCCCACCACAATTGCCCCTAGCTCTAGATACTCAGCCGTACAGTGGGAGTGGGCAGAGCTCACAGCACCCAAAACGTTGTCGTTCCACTTATCGGATAAGGCCTACTGTTATTTCTGAAGAGGCACCACATTAATTCCACTTGTCGTTCCACGTGTGTCGTCTCTTTGATAAAAGCACAGAGCGCGTATTTTAAATTCATTCTCATCTCTTCTTCTCGAATCCTCTGAGTTCTGTGCCTTCTGCGAACCCCTAGCTCTCGACCTGTATTTGCTTCTTCTTCCATCCTTGCTGAGTAAGTTCCTTCCTTCCTCTTCCATTGCCATGGGCTTCTTTCGATCTTTGGTGAACAGTCCAGAAAAGATTGAGGCCATCCGTGCAGAGTATGGGATACCGGAGGATGTTGTTATTGCTCTTGCTCCTGCTGACTCCAACAGGAGTAGGGGTCGATAATAACACCCTTCACATCCCTGTCATCCAGACCGTCGAGGCTGGGGTGCGATTCCCTCTGCACCCCCTTCTCCGTCATTTCCTATGGTACCTTAACTTGAGTCTGATGCAAGTGGCAACCAACACAGTCTGGGCTATGATAGGCGTTGCTGTCTTGAACCTTATAACCAGGTCGAGGATCGGCATCCGGGAGATCTTGTACCAGTACACCATCAACCGCACCCGGGGTGGTGTATGGTACCTGAAAGTTTGGGCGGATAGGGGTAAACTGGTCGAGTGGCGCCTTGACTCCACCAGAGGGGACGACGATGATTTCTTGATCGTGATTGGGAACTGGGAGTTCACCCCCATCTCGAGAAGGGAGAATCCAATTCTTCGAAGAGACAGGGCCCCTCGTCAGTATTTCTCCTTTCCCTTTCCTTATATTCTTTTTGCTTATTCTATGTTTTGACTGATTATGACCTTTTGTTGCCTTGTTGATGCAGATGCTACCGTAAACTGGAACTCTCTTCATAATAAGTTCTACAAGAAGAGAGAGGTCAAGAAGGCAATCAACTGGGTGAGCCCTACTGGGAAGTTGATTGACAGGTCTGTCGAGACCCTCCTAGGCTATGTTTCGCACTACCGGAGATACCGTGGTGCGCGGCGTCGTGCTGTTGACCTTGATATAGCCCCTGTTGAACTAGCCATCCCTGTCGGCATCCCTACCGAAGACCAATGGGTGACTATTGTTGAGCCTGGCATAATCAACCTCGAGGAGGAAGATACTCTTGAAGAGATTGAGTAGTGGGAGGCTCCACCTTCTTCTATTGATCTTGATGCTACTGGGCCATCCACTCGGGAACCGCCTCGTCTTACACTTGCTGATTTGCGTGTTTGGGACGAAGACTCTAGGGAAGACATGACCGGCTAGAGCTTCACCAACATATATACTGCGTGGCCCATCGGGAGGGCTATCATGCCTCCCAAGGTGATTGGCATACCTCCTATTGATGCTTATCCTCCTGCCCCTACTGTTGATGTCGTACTTCCACCACCTACTGTCGCAGTGTTGGTTACCCAGGTGCCATCTCCTGCTCCTACCATCCATGCTCCCACCGGTACTGTACTTCGCTCCCGCATGAGATCCGAGGAGACGGGGGAGCCCACGGAAGAAGCCCAGAGGCGGAAGAGGCTGAAGAAGGGACTGCTCACTCGGCAGCCACTGGGAAGGCTAAGGCCATGGAGCTCACTGAGGGGGAGAACATATGGTTCCCAGTGTTAACCAAGGACGATGGCAACATGTTCATTGTAGAGGGTCCCCTGGTGGACCCAGGTGCCGCCATCGGGTTGGTTCAGGCCTTGATGCTACCTCATGACGTTGCTGAGGAGGCAAATACGGGCACAATGGCCTTGGCTGTCAAGGCCTTTTCTTATTCCATGAAGGTACTGAAAACTTTACTTCCTGAATTCTTGTAACTTTATCACTTCTTATTTGTTTTGCTTCTTTTACCAGGTCGTGCAATACACTGCGAGCTCTCTGATCGGTACCAGAGCCTTCAGCTAGACTGCTCCCTGGAGACTGAACGCGCTAACAAAACGATGGCTCTGGCTAAAAGGACTGAGGAGAGGCTTCTACTGATGAACTCCAAGTATGACGGTGCGTCTGCTGCCCTATCCCAGGAGAGAGAGAGCCCAGGGACTGAATGCCAAGCTGGCATAGGCTGACAAAAAGAGCAAAGCCGCACTGGAGCTGGCAAGGATGGCTGCTCGGGCTGAGATAGCCAAGGCGTTTGAGGCTGAGAAGTCCGCAATGGCAGAGAAGTACAAAGCTAAGACCCAGGAGTTGGAGCGTATTAAGGCGGCCTTGCTGGAGGCCAAGGAATCTGCTGCTAAGGTCTATGAAAAGGGCCGCAAGGCAACTGTCTCAGAGTACACTACTCAGTTCTACGAGCAGTTGCCTTAGCTTAAGGATCTCATCTTCGCGGAAATGTGGCTGCTAGCTATGGATGCTTGTGGCGTGGCAGAGGACTCCCCTTTATGGAAGGAGGTCCCTCTCCCAAGCAAAGCCTTATCCGCGCGAGCAGGTTGCGCTCCCTGTAGAAGAGACGGGCCCGTAAAG
>NMUG010006452.1:0-12584 GCA_002855965.1 Monotropa hypopitys | reverse complement strand
GTCTTTGATTGTTATGTCAAATTCTTGGAGTAAGAGAATCCACCTAATGAGTCTTGGTTTGACATCTTATTTTATGAGAAGATATTTCAATGTCGCATGATCGGTGTAAATCACAATAGGTGACCCAATGAGATATGACCTAAATTTGTCTAGGGCAAAGACTATCGCTAGCAACTCTTTCTCAGTAGTGGTGTAATTCATTTGAGCATCGTTTAGAGTCTTGCTAGCGTAGTAAATGAGAATGCTTTTTCACATGAAGGAGTCCACTCGAAAGAAACATCCTTTTGTAAAAGATTGCACAAAGGGCGGGAGATTGCACTAAAGCCCTTAATGAATCTCCTATAGAAGCCCGCGTGACCCAAAAATGATCTTACATCCTTAACGCATGTGGGGGGTTGGGAGATTTGAGATAAGCCCGATTTTGGCTTGGTCCACTTCAATACCCTTGGCTGACACAATGTTGCCCAAGACAATCCCCGAAGTGACCATAAAGTGGCACTTCTCCCAATTTAAAACCACATTTTTTCTTCACACCTAATCAAGACTTGTTCAAGGTGACTTAGACAATCGTCGAAAGTATTTCCAAAGAGAGAAAAGTCATCCATGAACACTTCTACGATTTTTCAATCATATTGCTGAAAATCCCCAACATACACCTTTGAAATATCCCCGGTGCATTACAAAGTGCCAAAAGGACATGTGAATGTCATTTTTTTGGTCTTCGGAGGCAATTTTAATTTGATTGTATTCTGAATATCCATCAAGGAAACAGTAGTAGGCGTGGCCCGCTGCCCTCTCAAGCATTTGGTCAATGAAAGGTAGGGGAAAGTAGTCTTTCCTTGTGGAAGTGTTGAGCTTATGGTAGTCTATTCAAACTCACCACCCGGTGACTACACGGGTAGGAATGAGTTCATTTTTTTATTTTTTACTACCGTAAGGCCAGATTTTTTGGTACCACTTGTACGGGGCTCACCCACTTGCTATCCGCAATGGGGTAGATGATGCCAATGTCAAGTAATTTCAGCACTTCCTTCCTCACGACATCTTTCATGATTGGATTCAACCTTCTTTGTGGTTGTCGTGAGGGTTTGGCACCATCTTCAAGATAGATACGATGTGTGCACAATGTTGGGTTGATTCCATGAATATCCGCAATAGTCCAACCCAATGCATTCTTGTGATTCCTCAACACTTCAAGTAATTTTTTCTCTTGAGCAAGCTCAAGTGTTGAGGAAATCACAACGGGAAAGGTCTCACCCTCTCCTAGGAACACATACTTCAAAGTAGGGGCAATGGTTTAAGTTCCATTTTGATGCCCCTCTTGAAGATGGTTCACTAGTTTCCCCTTCTCCTCCTAAGTCCTCAAAACAAAATTCTCTCAACTTCACCCACAACCTCCATTTTTTCAAGGAATTCAGAAATTTCCAACTCTTCAGGAGTAGAAACATGTTCCTCTACTCCCGCATTCAACAACAAAGATTCCAATGGGTCTTTTGTGAAATTGATTTCACAATAGCCCATTGTCTCAATGACATTCACCTCATGCACCTCCTCGTCGTCACCCGGTTGCCTACACACATTAAACACGTTCAATTCCACCGTCATATTCCCAAAAGTGAGATGCATAATCCTATTCCTACAATTTATTTGTGCATTTGCGGTTGCAAGGAAGGGACATCCTAGTATGACGGGGATTTGGACGACAATGTTAGCAACGGGTTGCGTGTCCAAGACAACGAAGTCCACGGGGAAGTAAAATTTTTCGATTTGGACTATGACATCCATAACCATCCCCCGTGGTACTTTCACACTTCTATCCACCAATTGGAGAGTTATGCTTGTTGGTTGCAACTCTCCAAGGCCAAGTTGTTCAGAGACCGAATATGGCAAAAGACTTACACTTGCTCCAAGATCGAGCAAGGCCCTTTCGATTTTGTTTGCCCCAATGGTGATAGCAATGGTGGGGCACCCCAGGTCTTTGAACTTTGGAGGTGTTTCCGCTTTAAGAAGATAGCTCATATTTTCATCTAGGAATGCCTTTTTTTGTACATTTAACTTTCTTTTGACGGAGCAAAGGTCTTTGAGGAACTTGGCATAAGATGGTACTTGACGGATGGCGTCAAGCAAAGGAATATTGACCTTGACTAGTTTAAAAAGCTCATAGATTTCAGTTTGGTCATTCATCTTTGCCAAGCCCTTCAACCGTTGAGGGAAAGGAGCCGGAATGGGCTTTCTCTTTTTTTTCAGATTCAAGGATTCCTTGTTCCATTTTTTTTCTTCTTTGTCTTTTTCTTCATTCAAGACTTGAGTTGACACCCGGGAAGGGATTGTTTTATCAATGACTTTCCCACTTCTTAAAGTGGTGATTGCCTTGATTTTCTCTTGGTTTGTTTCCTCCCCAGATGTACTTGCAATGGAGTGTTGCCCCTTGGGATTTGCTAGGGGTTGAGCAGGAATTTTTCCTTTTTCTTGTTGGAGGAGACCAATGGTAGCACTCATTTTTGACATTTTTTGTTGCAAGTCAATGATCATTTGATTTGTTACATCTCTCTAAACCCTAACTACATCAATGGTAAGAATGAGGATCCTTTAAGAGGAAGCCAAGGCATCCTTATATACTAGGGTAATTTAAAATTATAAAAATGCCATTTTAAGTCGGTTTCTAACTAAAATTTTCGCTCAAACTCATCTTGAATCAAAGTCTGCCAGAAGAATCAGCTCGTATCCGGTACCACGACCGGTTGGAAAGGTGCCCCAACCGGTTGAGAAGTGCATACATCGCTTGTACCTCTTGAATCTCCAAGGTAGGAACCGGTTGGGAAGGTACCCCAACCGGTTGAGATCTCTCATGTCCGAGAATTCTTCAACCTTCAACCGGTTGAGAATGTCCCCACGACCGGTTGGTGATGATTCTGCTGGTCCTCTGATTTTCAATGTTTCAACACACCAACCGATTGGTGATTAGCTTGGGAACTGATTTGGGAAGGTTCAACCGGTTGGGAAACATCCTCCAACCGGTTTCCAATGCTTCTGCTGAGACTTCTTTTTCATGCTTCAAGGTCAAGATTCAAGGCTTCATACCAACCGGTTGGGAATGAGCCTCCAACCGGTTGGGATGTGTTCTGCTTGAATTTCACTTTTGCTCTTCATCCTTCATTGTGTTCTCCATTCCTCTTGGCATCCTTTTGTTGATATTTTCATCACTTGGGGATATCAACACTTGGCATTCTTGTCTTTATAATCTCCATGTCCCTTTCCAAACCCTACAAGAATTTAACTACAACAAAAACTATGAAAAACATATGAATTAAACCATTTATTCACAAACAAGTAACTATCATTACTTATTCAAATTCTAATAAAAAATGGACTAAAACTAAGATGATTAACGCTAAGGGCAATGAAATTAGGGACTATAATTGGTACATTTAAGTACCAATCACCGGAATCTGAACAAAGCTAGCCCGAAGGATAACTTTCCCTTACCACACATTGACATTCTCGTAGACAATACAGCAGGCCACGAAATGTTCTCCTTTATGGACGGTTTTTCCGGATACAATCAGATCCGGATATCCCCAGAGGACCAAGAAAAGACATCCTTTCTCACCCCATGGGGAGTTTTATATTATCAAGTTATGCCGTTTGGACTGAAAAATGCAGGCGCAACTTATCAGAAAGCGATGGTCATGCTCTTCCATGACATGATACATAAGGAACTGGAAGTCTACGTAGACGACATGATTGTAAAATTGAAGCATAAAGAGGAGCACCTGTGGAACCTCCGAAGAGTGTTCGACCGTCTCCGTAAATACAAACTCAAGCTTAACCCAGCCAAGTGTGCCTTCGGAGTAACCTCCGGAAAACTTCTGGGATTCATAGTCAGTCAAAGGGGTATCGAGATCGACCCAACCAAAATTCAAGCCATCCTCAAGATCCCGTTCCGAAGGGTATAAAGGAAGTCAGATCCTTTCTCGGGAAATTGAACTTCATCAGCCGATTTATAGCACAGATGACACAGATCTGTGATCCGATATACCGTTTGTTACGTAAGAATATACCCTAAGAATGGACTGCTGACTGTCAGAGCGCATTCGAGGGAATTCAAAAATATTTGCTGGAGCCACCAATCTTGGTCTCCCTGCGGCCAAACAAGCCTTTGTTTATGTATTTGACAGTGCTCGATCACTCCATGGGGTGTATGCTGGGACAGTATTCAGAAGATGGATAGAAAGAGAAATCCATTTATTACCTCAGCAAAAAGTTTCTGACGTACGAGAACAATTATTCTGCATTTGAGAAGACCTGTTGTGCCCTAGCTTGGGCAGCTTATCGTCTTCGCCACTATATGATTCATCATACGACTTACTTGCTTTTTCAGATGGATCCGCTCAAGTATCTGTTCGAAAAGCCAACACTTACTAGCCGCATCACTAGATGGCATATGATTCTGTCAGAATTCGACATAGTCTTTGCCACTCAGAAATAAGAAAAGGGACGAATCATTTCAGAGTATCTAGTAGAGAATCCTCTGGATGACAAACAGCCAATGGAACCGGTGTTCCCTAACGAGACTATTTTCTACTCCCAAATAGAATACAAGTCCCCGGACTGGAAACTCTTCTTTGATGGAGCATATAATCAAAAAGGCGCCGGGATAGGGGCTGTCTTAATTTCCGAACAAGGGACACATTTGCCTGCTGCGGAAAAACTCCTCTTTGAGAAAGAGTCTGTCATTACAAACAACATGGTGGAATATTAAGCGTGCATTATAGGGCTACAGATGGCCCTAGATTATGAAATTGTCAAATTGCAGGTATACGGAGATTCCGATCTGATTATACAGCAAAGCAATGAAACCTTCCGGACAAGGGATCCAAAACTAATCCCTAATCACAAGATGATCAAAGGCATCCGAGACAAATTTATGGAAGTCAACTTCCATCATATTCCCAAGGCCGAAAATTCTTTTGCAGATGCCCTGGCAACTCTAGCAGCCGACATACATTTTCCGATGAGGAAATGATTCCGATCATACAGATCCAAGTCAGAGACTCGCCAGCCCATTGCGCTCTGATTTCGGATGAAAGAGACAACCATCCGTGGTACCAGGATATCAAATCCTTCATGCAGTCAGGGACCTTCCCCGACGGAGCTGTCCCTAATGACCAATGAACCCTCCCAAGATTGGCATCTCAATTCTTCTTGTGCGGGGAAATTCTTTTCAAAAGATCTATGCACGGCCCCTTGCGCTGCGTAGATTCTATTACAGCCCGCGAGCTCATGATGGAATTGCACGAGGGGACTTGTGGCCCGCACATGAGCGGTCATACCCTTACTAGAAAAATCTTATGTACCGGTTACTATTGGACAACAATAGAAACCGACAGCATCAAGTACGTCAAGAAATGCCATAAATGTCAGATTCACGGGGATGTCCTGAGAGCACCTCCTAAGGAGCTCCAAGTCATGGTCTATCCGTGGCCGTTCTCAGCATGGGGAATGGACGTCATCGGAACCATCAACCCCAAAGCTTCTAATGGCCATCGGTTCATACTAGTTGCTATCGACTACTTCACCAAATGGGTAGAAGCAGCCAGTTTCATGCATGTAACCGAAAAGGTCATCACGCGGTTTATCAGAAACAATATTATCTATCGGTATGGTCTGCCAGAGACTCTAGTCACAGATAATGCGAAGAATCTGAACATCTCCCTGATGAAGCAATTATGCGACCAGTTCCATGTCAGACATCAAAACTCAACTATCTATCGCCCGCAGATGAACGGAGCGGTAGAGGCAGCCAATAAGAACATCAAGCGGATCATCCGTAAGATGACAGACACATATCGGAATTGGCATGAGAAGCTACCATTTGCACTTATGGCCTACCGAACATCTACAAGGACTTGCACCGGGGCAACTCCATATTCCCTGGTTTATGTTGTCCTCACTCCTGAGATTCAAATCCCGTCGCTCCGTATCATGATGGAGTCCGCAACGGAAGATACAGAATGGGTCAGAGCCCGACGCGATCAGTTGGCTCTCCTAGATGAAAAGAGACTCTAGCAGCAGTCTATCACTCACAGTGCTATCAGCGAAGAATTGCGAAAAGCTTCAATCAACACGTACGGACGCGACTTTTTCAGCAAGGTGACCTGGTATTGAAGCGGATTCTTCCCATCCAAGAAGAAGCAAAAGGGAAGTTCTCTCCCAACTATCAAGGGCCTTTCATAGTGGCCAAAGTGCTATCAGGCAGAGCCGTCATTCTTACAGAAATGGATGGTCTCGAGTTCCCCCTCCCCCTCAATGCAGATATGCTTAAGCTCTACCATGCTTAATTTGTAGCTGCTCTTCCAAATTTCGATCAGATTTTAATTTTCTATAAAGACATCACCTTCTTACTAAAGATCCGGTGCAATTTGAGTGAAATAGTATTTCCACTCCTTCCTTTGAGGCTTCAATCATAATTTTTTCCTTCTCCTCTTATCTGAAAAGAGTGATACACAAAAAAAAAATATTCAACATCATCACGATAATTCGATGATCAAAAGAAAATCGCAACCCCCTTTACACAAATAAAAAGGGGATTCTACAAAAGATCTATCCTCTATCTCTTTCTGAATTCTTCAGCCTCTCCTCCTAAACAGAAGTGCTTACGTTCTCTCAAAAGCATCGGAACTTAGTCGAGAAGCTTGTGTCTTGGCGAAGTCTAGAATTCTGATCATCATAAAAAAAAATCCGGCATAGTTAAAACCTGAGAAGGAAAACTATGGCAAAAATGGAAAAGCCCATCATGGTTAAAACCCGAGAGGGGACCTTGGCAAAATAAATGGGATAAATCCGGTGTAGTCAAAACCCGAGAGAGGGCTACAGCAAAAATGGATCAATTCAGTATGGTTAAAACCCGAGAGGAAACCATAGAAAAATCGGACAAAAATAAAAGGCATCCGGCGTAATCATCACCCGAAAGGGGATTACGGCAAAAATGGAGAAAGAAAAAGCCAACAAAACACACACACACGAGATCATTCTCCCAAAACCAGCTAGACCGATAGAACATGTCTGGGCAACAGTTGAAGTCAGAACAAATGTCAGCTTGAAGATCGACCTTTCGAAAAAAACAGTTTCTCTGAGGATTCAGTTCAATTCGGTCAAACGGTCCAAAACTTTATGTGCTAAAGACTACAGCATCACTTTTTTAGCAAAAAGACGAATCAGGGTTTCCGCCTTCGATCAATAGGTGAGGCCATATTCGTTAAAACCATTTTGATTGATCAACCTGAATTAGGTATCAATCGCTCTTAACAGAGATTTTTTTAAATATTTATGAATGTATTACTGCTCATTTGATACTGATTTGAAAGTAGTAGAATGCGTATTCATACATAGAAAATGATACAACAATGCTCTACATAAAAGAGAGAAAGAACAAAAGGGGCTAACTAACACAAAGTGCCCTACTGTAGAAATAAGAACAAAAAGGGCTAACTAATACAGAGTGCCCTGCTACGAAAAGAAGAACGAAAAGGACTAACTACACATGGTGTTCTGTTGAAACAAATGCTATACTATCAAGCTATAAAAAAATCTATGACTGTGCTGTAGGTATATCAGACATCCCTGCTCCCACCATCGCCTCGCCGTCCGCGGCGTCTGGGTCTCCTGTCCACTGAACCTCTCGGGGGATCTGGAGGAGCTTGAAAACAGCAAAATAAATCCATTAGAAAAAACAAAAAAGACAGTAAAGTAGGTCTACACAGATTTATGAAATGAAATGACAAAAAATAAACTACTGTGTTTATGTACCTCAGCTGGAAGAAACTATGGGACCGGTCGTGCTGCTCTCTGTAGCTCCTTCCATCGCTGAAAGTACTGAAATAGTTTCCAATTCTCCTCGTCTGAGATGGGCTGGGAAGTCTGGGCTCTGCGATCAGCACCCCTCATCATCTGAAAGAACCGATCCTGCTCAGCACCGATCGATCGTCCTCCTCTAACCTGGGTCGTAGTAGTAAAGCGGCCAATGGATACACCCTGGAACCAGGCAGTGCAATCCCCCGTCCTCATGAACCCAGCTATGTCAAAATCTCCCACAATCGGAGACCAATCCTGCCCAAAAGTGGCAGTACGCGGGCACCTGGGGATCCGTACCTCTCCCGTCGTCTGGCGCCAACAGTGGTCGCCCATATATAGCTCCCAAGAGGTATAATAAAAGAAAGTGCACTGTCGAGATGAAAGATATACCCCGTGTGCATAAGTCTCCCACTCAGTCATGAAATAAAATGGCTGCCAAGTGATGTCCTTTGGCATGACAAGCTCCAACTAAGAGCGGAGTGTCACGAAATCCAACAAATCTACAGAATGCGCAGACGGGCGCGGCCACATCTGGGCCCTCAGAATGAAATACTCCAGGCCAGTAGAATGGGGGCGCCCCACGCTCATATGCTCAAACGACCACCACATAAGAAATGGCCAAAACCCTAGTTGTGTCGGTGCCGGGCAACTGACTCTCCTCCGCATCGCCTGGAGGAACGAAGCAAATGTTAAAGACCCCCAATCAAAGAGGGCACCGTCTGGGAAATCCATGATTCCTACGTAAGCAATCGAAAACAAGGTGCCGTTGTTGCATAGAAAGCACGACACCAGCAGATATAAGAGTAAACGACGATGCCGCTGGAGCAACTCCAAGTCGTCGTACTCTAAGGCATAGAAGAAATCACCGCCTCTCAGCACAGAACCAGGGATCCATCTCTCGTTCAACTCATGAGGATGAATGCCCAGCACCCTCTCTACATCCATAGTGGTCCCCTCCATCCTCTGTACAGGGAGCCCTCTAAATCTGAGACCTGTGATGACTGCCCACTCGAAGGGGGTAACACCTAACTCATAGTCTCCTAAATGCAACGTGTTTGTCTCGCTGAACCAATGCTCGGCCAGGGCCCGAATCAGTGTATGCTTGGTGCGAAATGGGGGATGGTCAGAAAATCGCCAAATCCCTGCTCCACTAGAAAATTCCTATATACGGGGTGTGCATCATTGCACACCTCAACTGCCTGATACCATGCTCCGCAGAAAGTCCTCTCAGGTGGAATAGCCCGTGCGCGTAAATACATCGAAGGATGCGATCGAAGATGTGTCAGAAGCGGTGTATCACGAACACTCAAGTTGGCCTCTCGGAGCTCCTCGGGAACCATCATCCCTCTTAACTGACACCCCACACCATCTGGGGAAAAAGCCTCATAATATCCAAACATGGTCGCCTCCGCAGGGGCAGCGGCCATCGCAAAGTCAAAATCATCAACGTCAAAGGGAAGCTCCCCCCCCCTCTTCCACCTCTACTAGTACGGAAGGCCCAACCTCATCTGCAAGTCTATAAGGTCACGCCTCATCAGCAGGCTCCTTCCCCGATCTATGTCGAGAAGTCATTCTGCAAAACAAAGGTGCAAATTATTAGAATACTGCAAATCAAGCGACTCAAGTTCAGGTAACAAATATTTGCAAATCCTACAGGTACAACCGTTTGGTAACTTCTTCCTATGATTATCGACGCGATTAAATTTTCAGAACCTACGGTAGTATCAGCTTATGAGTACATGTTTGCATTTTCAGGGAATCTTAGTGGTATCTACCTACGGCCACAAATTTATATTTCAAACCTACAGTAATACCTGCTTAGGATTACGGGTTTGCATTTCAAAACCTACAGTAGTATCTGCCTAGGACTACGGGTTTACATTTCAAAACATACACCGGCAACTACCTAGGGCCACATACTTACGAATTCAAATATCCAGTTAGCATCTTTCTAAGGCTACGAGTTTTGCAGTATCAGACAACCCCAGTGTTATCTTTTTACGATCACTGGGGCAAATTGTAAATTTTCCAGTAGTAGTAAACTTCTTAAGGCTATTACTCAGGTATATCAGTTAAATTTTTACGTTCCGGTGTTATCTTTTTACGATCACTGGGGCAAATTTTAAATTTTGCCAGTAATAGCAAACTTCCTAAGGCTATTGCTCAGGTAACTCTGTTAAATTTTTACATCCGGTGTTATCTTTTTACGATCACTGGGGCAGATTGTAAATTTTCCAGTAGTAGCAAACTTCTTAAGGCTATTACTCAGGTAACTCTGTTAAATTTTTACATCCGGTGTTATCTTTTTACGATCATTGGGGCAAATTGTAAATTTGCTAGTAGTAGCAAACTTCTTAAGGCTATTACTCAGGTATATCTGTTAAATTTTTACATCCGGTGTTATCTTTTTACAATCACGGGGGCAAATTTTGAATTTGCCAGTAGTAGCATCTCCCTACGGCTATTACTCAGGTAAAAGTTTTTAAAATTACCATTTTCGAAAGAATATTTTCTCTGATATTTCCTAGAGCGGCATACTTGCCTACTGTGGCAAGACCGGCTTGGAATTTTTAATCTAAGAAAATTTTCTCTCGCAATTCTTAAATTGAAATGTTGACTTATTCGGACAGTGTCAGTTTGAAACGTTGAACTAAAATTTTGCGGACAATTCTCAATACGGCACACCTGCCTACTTAGGCAACACTAGTTGGAAATTCTAATCCAAGAAATTTTTCTTTGACAGTTTTGAATTGAAATGTTTGTTTATGCCGACACAATCAGTTTGGAGTGACGACCTGAATTGTTTTCGAATAATTTCTAAAATGGCATGTCTGCCTACTTAGGCAGGACCAGTTTTAGAATATTGATCGGACTCCATTTGGTCTAATTTCCTTCAAAGAATTTATCAGTTTGGAGTGATGATTTGAGTTGTTTTCGAATAATTTCTAAAATGGCATGTTTGCCTACTTAGGCAGGATAAGTTTTAGAATATTGATCGAACTCCACTTGGTCTGATTTCCCTTTAAAGAATTTAACAAAAACTTCAAAGCACCGTGACATCTATCTACGGTCTTGTGTTAAATTCAGAAATTTATTCTGGTGTTAACTTCTATCGGTCACCCACTACAATCTTTTCAGAATACTTTTTTTTTGCGACCACGATCTCCAACCAACGATGACTTCGGTAGTAATTTCCTACAACTAACCGTTAAGTCCCAAAAATTTTCAAAACGATATCTTTCTATCGGTCGTTTCTTAAATTTTCGAAAAATATTCTCTTCGCGATCATAATTGCCAATTCATAAGAGTTTCGATACTATTTTACTATAAATTTATCGAGTTCCAAAAAAATTTTGATGACACCTTCCTACGGTCATTCTTCAAAAAAAATGTGCGTTTACGACATCTAATTTCATAATTTTTAAATCCTAGCGGCGCAATCTCACCAACGATCGCCCTAGCCGAATTTAAAGTAACATTTTCAAAATCGTATCGTCAAACTCAGTACAAAATTTTCTAAACGGACGGCGTGGCTGCTATAATACAGACGTTTCACGTTCAACAGAAATCAACTAAAAAAATATTTTGACTAACTTGCGTATTTCCTAGCACAGGTATCACAAACATACTGAACAAAGGGAAGAAAAAAAGTCAGAAACTTACTTGTATCGTCAGAACAGGGTCTACCGGGAGTAGACTGATTGAGGGATCGAGCGCCGGGACGTCGTCTGAGTAATCTGAGTAGAAGCAGAAATCTTTCCAGAGCTTTAAGGAGTGATATAAGCTTTCAGGATGCAGTGAGGCCAGCAGCCTCCGATGTTCCTTAAGTAAGCCTAATGTCACAACTATAGTTGCGACATTGATCAAAAAAATAAATGCAGTCAGCTTTGAGCCACGCGCCCAGTTGGCACCCCAAGGGTCAAGTTCTGTCATCTTCTGTAATGGATCAGAATAGCCCCGAACACGATCCGATCGGTCCGAATCGCGACTTCGACGAGCCAGATCTGCGTCATCGACAACTCAGAAAATTTTTTTGATTCCATCAGCAGACACCAAATTCCTCAGAGGAGCCGGGAAAAATCAGAAACAAAAGTCGTGACTCAAAATTTTATGCATCAATTTCTTTGTCTACCATTGCTACGCAAAGTACACAAAGAGGGGCAGTTGTTAATACCCAAATTTTGACTCAGTCTCCAACTAATTCAAAAATCTGTAAAAATATCTTTTCAGAAATTAACGTGCACATTCGGGATGTTCAGACTCTTCGCGAGCAACACCGACGGTATCTAAAAATTTTAGCAACAGTGAACCGGCAGTGATAAAATGTTGAGGAACATTTACCTGTCAAAATCCTATTGTCAGACAGAATATTGATAGTGAATCAGTTCTTGAGAAGCAAGTACAAAAATTAAATCTGTCTAATCCAGATCCGAGATTTAATTAAGCATGAACGTGAGTCCGTTCGGTTTTCCCCGCAGCTGACCAACAGTCTCGGAAATCAGTGAACGAATTTTGCACGGACCTTATCTTCAAAGTCTGACATTCCCTACGGAACAGATTTTCTAGAAACCGAGCAGTCCAGAAGGTGCAACCCGCGCTTCTCACTTTATTTAAAGCGGTAGAGCCGTATTTCAGAGATTTTCCGGGAAGTGTCCGAATCAAGCCAGAGATATTTTCTATGTTTCTGATCCAACTCAACGATCACGAATATCAAATTTAAATTGTCAAAG
>NMUG010006451.1:0-12585 GCA_002855965.1 Monotropa hypopitys | reverse complement strand
ATTAAAGAGTCTTTATACCTGGTATTCAGTCGAATCAACAGGTTTAGAGAAGAGAATCACATCGGCATTCTTCGGAATCAACTGTTTGTCTCTATTTGTCCTTTACCATAAATCTCACGATACATCAGTTGGTACCAGAGCATCAAGTTTCGAATCCTTGAGGTAATGGCACCTAGAAGAAGACCAGCCCAGGAGATTACAGAGGACAAACTCGATAGGCTACAACAGACGGTGGAGAATCTAGTGGCTAGTGTGGCTGCTATTCAGATCCAGTTACAACCAAAACAACAACCTCGACAGTGACGAAATCCCAATCCTCGTGTGGAGAAAGAAGAAAAGTCAGACGACGCTGAAGGTGACGACAAAGAGAACCTCTTTGTTGGGGAAGATCGAGAAAGAAGGGAGGAGAGATGACCACGACCTCCTTACAAGAGGGAGGACCGAGATGTTTCGGTCGCTTTGTCTCGATGTGAAGCAGGCCTGAAGATTGACATCCCAGAGTTCCAAGGTGGGATGAAGCCTGGAGATTTTCTCGATTGGTTGTTCGCCGTCGAAGAAGTTTTGGAGTTTAAAGAAGTGCCAGACAACAGACGAGTACCCCTCATGGCTACACGTTTTCGAGGAAGGGCTGCGGCGTGGTGGCAACAACTGAAGGTTAATCGTTCTCAGATGGAAAAGAGGAAGATTGACTTATGGAAAAAGCTGCAGAAACACCTGAGTGAGGCATTTCTGTCCCACAACTACTTGAGAGTAATGTATCAGAGGTTTCAGGACCTGAGGCAAGGCAAAAAGACAGTAGATGACTACATCACTGAGTTCTATCAACTAATGGTGCGTAATGACCTCGGCGAGACAGATGACCAGCTAGTCTCTCGCTATATTGGAGGGTTGCAAATGCAGTATCAAGATACATTGAACATGTTTGATTTGTACTCTGTTTCTGATGCTCACCAAAAGGCATTACAGCTGGAGAGGCAAACAAGGAGGCGTTCAACTGCTCAGTCCTGGATGGCGCCCAGTAGCCAGATTGCGGCCCAATAGGAGGTTGGCCGAGCTAGAATTGTGCCTATCTGAGTACCCATTCCAAATCCAATGAGGCTCATAGTCAGCGGTGCAGGTCCCTGCTTTAAGTGCGGGGAACCAGGCTACAGATTTGTGGATTGTAAAAAGATTGTCGTACATAAGGGCTTGTTCATTGGTAATGAAGGCCTCATGAGAGTAGAGCTTGATCAGTCCTTGGGAGATCCGGCAGAAGAACTGATTGAAGAACATGGAGAGGAGGAGCATGTTGCTGGGGATAATAGACCATTGCTTGTGGTTTGTAGGGCTTGCCTTACCCCCCGAGATACTAGTGGGGATGGTTGGTTGAGGAATAACATCTTCCAATACAGATGCACAGTTGGTGGCAAGGTGTGCAAATTTGTCATAGACTCTGGAAGCTGCGAGAATGTGATATCCAAGGAAGTTATTCGAAAGTTGGGCCTGGTAACCGAGAATCACCTCAGTCCGTACAAGCTGACATGGCTACAAAAAAGGAAGGAGGTAACAGTGTCTAAACATTGCTCGGTGTCACTCTCTATTGGGTCTAATTACAAGGAACAAATATGGTGTAATGTCGTGGAAATGGATGCTTGCCATATCCTGTTAGGAAGACCTTAGCAATTTGATAACGTCGTACAGCAAGACGATGGAAGAACATCTACAGTTTCATGTGAAATAATGTGAAGGTGGTGCTATATCCGAGCAAGGAGGAGACTCCAAAACAGGTATCCGAGAAGAACCCTAACTTGCTGACCAGACAAAAATTTGTTAGTGAGATGGTGGAATCCGGTATAGTATATTTATTGGTAGCGAAGAAGCAAGAACTGCTCGGTAGCGAGCGGACAGCTCAGCATGAAAAAGATCCTGCTCGGCAAGGAGCAGCAACAGCAGGAGGAGGTTCCCGAATGAATGCGGGACCTGATCACAGAATTCAAAGAGGAGTTCCCCGAGGAACTACCTCCAGGGTTGCTGCCTTTGCGTGACATCCAACATCAGATAGACCTGGTTCCAAGAGTTGCCCTACCAAATTGCCCACATTACCGTATGAGCCCAAAGGAGCATGAAGAGTTGAGGTATCAAGTGGAGAAGCTTATAAATAAGGGACACATAAGGGAAAGTCTGAGTCCTTGTGTTGTGCCCGCACTGCTGACCCCCAAAAAGGACGAATCATGGCGCATGTGCGTAAATAGATGCGCAATCAACAAATTCACAGTGCGGTGTCGATTCCCCATTCCACGACTGGATGGTCTGTGAGACCAGCTCAGTGGGGCCGCCGTGTTCAGTAAGTTAGACTTGAAGAGTGGCTATCATCAAATCCGTATACGTGAAGACGGTGAATGGAAGACTGCCTTCAAGACACGAGAGGGCCTTTTTGAATGGATGGTCATGCCATTGGGGCTGTCTAATGTGCCCAGTACCTTTATATAGACCAGCTGTTCCGACCTCTTATTGGAAGGTTCGTGGTAGTCTACTTTGATGACATCCTGATTTATAGTCCTGATCGTGACACACACATGCAGCACATGCGGCAAGTCCTAACTCTGTTGCAGGAGGGACAATTCTTTGCTTTCCGAGCAAAGTTCTCATTTATGATGACCATTGTTTCTTCCTAGGGTACGTAGTATCAAGTGAGGGAATTGTTGTGGATGATATGAAGGTTATAGCTGTATGGGAATGGCCTACTCCAAAGAACATTCACGACGTGGGGAGCTTCCACGGCCTCGCCTCATTCTACAGGTGATTTATTCCCAACTTCAGCACTATCATGGCACCGATCACAGATTGTATGCGGGTTGGCCAGTTCAGGTGGTCGGAGGCAGTCGCATAGGCCTTCGAAGAAATTAAAGGCACGTTGACTACTGCTCTTGTGCTTGCTTTACCAGATTTTTCTAAACCATTCGAACTGCATTGCGATGTCCCGAAGATCGAAATTGGGGATGTCCTTAGCCAAGGAGGTCGGCCAATTGCCTATTACAGTGAGAAGTTGCACTGGGTAAGGATAAACTATAGCAGATATGACGTAGAGTTCTATGCCATTATTCAAGCCTTGAAGCATTGGTACTCCTAACTCTCACAAAGAGATTTTATATTATTTTCTGATCATGATGCCCTTAAACATATCAACAGTCAATATAAGTTGTCATCCAGGCATGCCAGATGGGCAGCATATATGAAACAATTCACTTTCTCTTTAAGGCACAAGTCCGGGGTACAAAACAGGGTGGCTGATGCTCTCAGTCGCCGCACATGTCTCCTCAACACTCTACGTGGCGAGGTGGTAGGATTTGACTCTTTTCGTGAACTTATGGAAACTGACGTGTTGTTTGCCCCCACTGTTCTAAAAGGCCCCGTCTGGAGCCGCCTAGGCCCCACCTAGGTGCTAGGTGGCAGTGGTCCGCCTAGATGCCGCCTAAGGGCTAGGCAATAGTAGTCTGACACGACTAAGAAGAAATATCATATATTTGATAACCAAATCAAACCAAATAGAGCCTTAAGTCACAAATATTATATATTTGATGTTATAGAAAAGTTCCATGCATTATCCATTGTTGTATTAAGTAAATATTAATTCTCTTAATAAACAAATAACTGCCTAGCCCCCGCCTAGATCTCCGCCTAGTCCCCTAGGCGCTAGGCCCCCTCGCCCGCCCACCTAGCGCCTAGCGCCTCTTAGAACTTGCCCCTATTGTTCATGAAGTGATGGCAGGTCGGCGTACAGATTATGTGATGCATGATGGGTTCCTGTTCAAGGGCACTCAAATGTATGTACCTGGCTCTAGCCTGTGACTTAAAATCATCAAGGAGTTACATGATGAAGGATATATGGGTAGAGATAAGACCTATCAACTGGTGAGCCATTCTTATTTCTGGCCTTCCCTATGGCGTGATGTGACTAAGTTTGTAGAGAGGTGAAGAACCTACCATGTTTCCAAGGAATCTGCAACAAATGCGGGGTTGTACCTACCATTTCCAATTCCATATCGATCTTGGTCCAGTGTAAGCATGGACTTTGTCCTAGGCTTGCCACGCACACAATGTGGTTGTGATTCCATTTTTGTGATGGTGGATAGGTTCACCAAGATGGCACACTTTATTGGCTGCAAGAAGACGAATGATGTTGTTCATATTGCTAAGTTGTACTTTGGAGATGCTCATGGAGATTGACTAGCACAAAGCTTGATTTCAGTAGTGCGTACCACCCTCAAATTGATAGACAGACTGAGGTGGTAAATCGTTCATTGGTCAATTTGCTGAGGTGTTTGGTGGGAGAGAATCCAAAGTCATGGGACCAGAAGTTGTATCAAGCGGAATTTGCCTCCAATGGGTCGGTGAACCGCAGCTCGGGAGTCAGTCCGTTCGTTGCCAATTATGCCTTCTAGTCGCAGGCTCCTCTTGATCTTGCTCTTATCCCAGGTTTAAGAAAGATTCATAAGAAAGCTGAGGAGTTTGTCAACGAATTGCAAGGCATTCATAAACAGGTCCAACAAAACTTGATAGAATCAAATGCCAAATACAAAAAGACTGCTGACAAGAAACGACGTTTGGTGGAGTTCAATGCGGGGGATTTTGTTTGGGATGTACTGACCAAGGAGAGGCATCCCGCACACAAATACAGCAAGCTAGCAGCTCGGAAGATTGGGCTATAAGAGATAATTGAACAGATCAACCCCAATGCCTATCACTTGAAACTGCCAAGTCATCTCAACATCTCAGACGTATTCAATGTGAAACATCTCTTACCCTATCATGGTGACAGCTCAGGCGAAGATGAGGAGGTAGCGAATTCGAGGTCGAATTTTTTCCAACCTGGGGAGGAGGATGCAAACCATCTAGTTGAGGCATACCTGGAAGGTGTAGTACTGGCACTGTGTGTCAAAGTGTTTCCCGAGCAGAATACTTTAGCTGGGCAAACACAGATTCTGTCTGTTCTTTTTAATCTCTGCGTGTGGTTGAGCATCATTCCGGGCATACAACCACCCAAGCATGAGCACCTCTCCTTGACGATCATTTTCAACTATTGGGAAGGATGAAACACAATGTTTCGAGCGTCATTTGTCCGCTCGGGTCATTTCAGCTCGGCAAATCCTTTTCCTGCGCGACATCAAATCTGGTCACCGCACAGTTTGATTGGTTTGGTCCGTTTGTGTTTTTGGACCGGTCTTTCCATCTTCTTTGCTTGGCCCTACCTGTTTAGGGCCTTTTCATTTCTATTTCTGTTGGGCCAACTTGTTTAAGGCCCTAGGGTTTTATTTCTTTCCTTTAGGGTTTCAATGTTCCCTATTTAAACCCTGTGATGTAACAGTAGGAGGCAGTTGTTAAATCTGAAAATTATTCAAGCTTTGCTTGTCTTCCCCATTCCATCTGCATTCTTCAGAATAGATTGTCTGAAGTCTTTGACCTGGTATTCTTAGGAATCAACAGGATTAAAGAACCTTTAAACCTGGTATTCAGTCAAATCAACATGTTTAGAGAACAGAATAGCACTAGCATTCTTCAGAATCAACGATTTGTTTCTACTTATCCTTTACCATAAATCTCACGCTGCATCACAAACCCCCACTTGAATTGGCAACTTTGTTGGGAAAAGCCTTCAACGTTTCACTCTCAACTGTTAAAGTTTTAGACCCAGGGATGGATTCCAGAGATCAAAACAACTCAAGAGGAAACAATGATGATGGTCGTAGGGCTAAAGGCAAGGAGATTCACGAAAGAAACGCTCCGGGCAACATTGCTCGTGCCACCAAACGGGCCCTTGCCGATGATGCTAGCTACACACGTCATCTTGCCTGAATCCCCCGGCCAAGATGACTATCAAATAGTACATCAGAAAACTGGAGATTGACTTGGAAAAGAGGAATAATCAGATGGACTCCCTCAGGTTGGAGATGATCCGCCTAAGAGAAGCCACTGAAAGGAAGAGGATGGCCTAGGAGGTTAGCACCACCAGAGAAAGAAGTCAGGATTATCGAACTCCCTCTCCAAAAGGAAACAAACCCTCCGGCAGCGAGAGGGCGTCGGTCTTGGAATGTCTCGACAAAAGGATAGATGTCGCCTCTGGCCAGAAAGATGGACACATGGGTCGTCGTGTCAGATGGTGCTCCTCGCCCGACCGGCGCAGAAGTGATCGTCCTGTGGAAAGCCAGCAGATGTCCACATTCGACAGGCTAGTGCTGAACCCAGTGGTCCCGGCTAGAAGATCCTCGTTCCGTGGCCGACGGGATCCATCCCCGACGAAGGACTACTGCCGAAGTGAATACCGTGTTAGTCGAGCCTCTTGTTCGGAGCAAGAGGTTACACAAAGGCCACACGTGGAAGTCTGGCATGCTCGTCCGCAGGAGCTGCACCAATACGAGATATTGATATGCTCTCCCTTCTCACCAGAAATAAAGTCCATGAGGCTCCCTGTCGGCTTCTCGATGCCAAATTTCAACAAATATGACCCGAAATAGACTCCTACACCCACCTTGTCCATTTTAAACAAATGATGTCCTTATACTCCGACGAAAACGCATTGATGTGCAAACTGTTCCCATCCAGTCTGGGGGAGGTTTGGTTACTATGGTTTGACCGACTGTCAGCAGGGTCCATTACTTCATGGAGGGATCTTTCTGCGACCTTCCTGGCTCGGTTCATCATTAGCTTGAAGGTAAAGAAAGAGAACGATTACCTTCTCGGCCTTCGAAGAGCAAGGTCAGAATCACTGCGGCACTACGTGGTTCTCCTTGATACATAAATTCATACATGAAAACTCGAGTTTCACACGATAACAGATCTGTAACAACTCTGGTCAGAGGTAATGATCATTGGCTATTGTGGTTCTGGGATGATATGATGATGGTTTTTTTATTATGGATCCTTTATTCGATCCTATGGCAGATTTTTGAGATTGTGATTTAGATAGATTTTATTATGGATATTGATATGGATTTGTGTTAAGAAAATGAAAAGATGGTTATTATGGAAAAAGGTAAAGATGAAAAGTGAATTTGAAAGAAAAATGAAAAAAAGAGTTTTAAAATGATTTTGAAAATGAGAGAAAATGGTTTTGAAAGGGAGTTTGATCCATAGTTGTTTTGTTTACTCTTATTTATATTGTTCCATAGTATTCACTGAGTCGTTGTTCGCTAACGCATTTTATGCTCTATCTTTTAGGTGATTACAACTAGAGTTTTCATTATTGTTACTTATCTGGAATGTTTCACAGGGCAACAGATCTGTAACAACTCTAGTCAGAGGTAATGACTATTGGCTATTGTGGTTCTGAGATAATATGATGATGGGTTTTTTATTATGGATCCTGTATTCGATCCTATAATAGATTTTTGAGACAGTGATTGAGATGGATTTTATTATGGATATTGATATGGATTTTCGTTAAGAAAATGAAAAGATGATTATTATGAAAAAAGGAAAAGATGAAAAGTGGATTTGAAAGAAAAAAGGAAAAAAGAGTTTTAAAACGATTCGAAAATGATCTTGAAAATGAGAGAAAATTGGTTTTGAAAGGAAGCTTGATCCATAGTTGTTTTTGTTACTCTTATTTATATTGTTCCATAATATTCACTGAGTCGTTGTTCGGTGATGCATTTTTACGGTCTATCTTTTAGGTGATTACAACTAGAGCTTTCCACCTATCTAGTTGCAGCTACAGTAGTGTGTGAAGACCCCGTCAGTCTTTCTTTTTATAGGCATTTTTGTTGTATTTGAGTGAGGGTCTTTATTTTATTGGATTAGAGACTTGTACTATATTTGTACAGTGTGTGGGTTGGGCAAGGGCATGTTGCCCATTTCCAGTTTTAAGTTGTACTTGTTTCAACACATTTTTATTATAGACATTTTGTTATAGTCATTTCCATTTTACAGTTTTTATTTCAGTTATAATTGTGTAAAAGAGATTTTGTTTGTCTTCTGCTGCCACGTCACTCTCTTGGATAAATTACTTTACAATTATACGGATTGGGGCATGACACTTGTTCCTCCGGTTGATCCCATCCGTTGTTGTGGAAACTGTCCAGGGTGCACTGAATGATACTAGTAATATAAACTCTAGTGGCCCCAAGGAAAAGAGAGCAGCAAATAGAAGAGCTAGCGTATGTCAAAGACAAAGCAAGGCAGAAAGTTAAGTGGATACAAGAGACCATTTCTAATCATCCACTGTTGCCTCTTATCCTTGATACAATTCCATGTACTTCTACTAGTAGTGATATGATTGAGTCCACAGATGCTATTATTCCTAATCTCACTGATCTTGACCTTCTTATTGCTCAGCGAAAGGGGTCAGATCCTGTAATCACCACCCTATATCTAATTTTGTATCCTATTCTCACATGTCTTCCTCATATAAAGTTTTTGTGTCTAAAATTTCCACTGTGAGTATACCGAATCACTTTCTGGATGTTTTTGCTATTCCTAAGTGGAAACTTGCTATGGTAGAGGAAATAAAAGTCATTCGCAAAAATAGCACTTGGGACTTGACTGAGTTACCTAAGGGTAAGTGCATTGTGGGATGCAAATGGGTGTACTATGTGAAGCACAAGGCATTTGATTCAATTGAGCGCTATAAGCTCAGCTTGTTGTGGCAAAGATCTTTACTCAGATCTATGAGGTGGACTATCAAGAGACATTTGCAACAGTTGCAAAAATGAACTCTGTCAGGATTCTTCTCTCTCTTGTAGCCAAACTGGAATGATCTCTCTACCAGTTTGATGTAAAGAATGCTTTCCTACATGGCAATCTGGAAAAAGAGAAGTACATAGATATTCCTCCTAGGTTTAAAGCTGCTCAAACCAAGGGTAAGGTGTATCGACTTTGGAAATCATTATATGGTCTCAAACAATCCCCAAGGGCTTGCTTTGAGAGGTTTACCTAGGCAATGTTGAAATATGGTTTCAAACAGAGTCAAGCTGATCATATGTTATTTGTGAAACATTCCTCTAAAGGTAAGATTGCATCTCTCATTGTATATGTTGATGACATAGTGCTTAGAGGAAATGATATCGAGGAAATTCCTCGGTTGAAAGAGTATCTGGCAAAGGAGTTTGAAATTAAAGACTTGGGAAACATGAAGTACTTTCTAGGTATAGAAGTCGCTAGATCCAAAGATGGAATCTTTATATGTTAGAGAAAGTATATTCTTGATCTATTGAAGGAAACATGAATGTTTCGTAGCAAACCTTGTGACACTCATCTAGAGGCCAATCAAAAACTTAGTGCCAATGGTGGAGGAGCTGTTGTGGATAAGGGAAGTTATCAGAGACTAGTGGATAAACTCATTCACTTATCTCACTCTTGTCCTAATATTGTTGTCAATGTGATTAGTCAGTTTATGCATGTCCCTCGGACCACGCATCTGGATGCAGTTATGAGAATTCTGAGATATCCTCTCCTCGAAAGAACCTTTATTTCTCTAAGCATGATCATCTTAGAGTTGAAGCCTATACGAATGCTGATTGGGCAGGATCAGTTACCAATAGGAAGTCCACTTCAGGATATTGTACATTTGTTGGTGAAAACTTAGTTTCGTGGAGAAGTAAGAAACAAAATGTGATTGCTAGATCTAGTACAAAGGCTGAGTTCAGGGCCATGGCAGGTGTGTGTGAGCTTTTGTGGATCAAGTTACTGTTAAGTGGTTTGGGAATTGTTCCTTCAGTCATCATGCGACTATACTGTGATAATAATGTAGCCATCAGCATTACTCATAATCCTGTTCAACATGATTGGACGAAACATGTTGATATTGATCGTCATTTCATTAAGGAGAGTGGCACTATATGCACTCCATTCGTGAAATCTGGTGATCAACTGGCTGATATTCTTACCAAGGGGATTGGGAGTAAACCATTTCATGACATTCTTAGAAAGCTGGGCATGAGAGATATCTATGCTCCAGTTCGAGGGGGACGTTAGAATAGTAATGAAGTTTTATTTTTTCTTTTGTCATTCTTGTAATAACCCCTATGTCCGGGGACCTCGGTGTATTTTTGTCTCTCATTAATATAAAAGAGAATGATGCTCTTATCATTCTCTAAGCACTTTTATCACAAAATAACAATAGGTGCATTATTTTACTTCTTAAAGCTCAATACAATTGCTGATGCTCAACATCAAGTAGATTAGTCATATTATCACTTAAAGAAACTAAATTTACACACCTGGCCGACAAGTAGCTCAGCCAAAACACAACCAACAGACCACATATCAATTGCAGTGGTGTACTCTGTAGCCCCAAATATCAGTTCTGGAGCCCTATAATATCGTGAGCAAATGTATGATATGTTCGGTTCACCAGGCACCTACAATGGAGAAAAGGTAATTTTATGACATTTGATACACATACAAGAAAAAAATCCCACAAATATATACATACCAACATCTTTGCACTCCCGAAATCGCATAACTTTAGCTCATGAGTGTGGGAATTAACCTGCAACGGGCATCAAAACTTCAGCAAGAAAATACACTAGATTTCATTTTGCCAGTAAGTATTGCAAGTTGATGCAATAAAACTTCCACATGGTGACTAGTCGATCCAAGACAACTACCACAAATACACTCAATTCAACAAAAATGGCACCGTTTTGACAAATGAGGGGTATGCAAACCAAGAACTAGTAGAACTATCAACTGACCAACAAAAAATGGAGAAACAAAATAATGCTCAAATAAGTGAAAGCAATTACAGTGAAGAAAGAAAAACATATCAATTCTCAGTGCAAGCATAAAAATAGTCATTGAGTCTGTCGAGTATTATGCCAACACAAAGTCACAACATGAAGTTGTTAACTCAAATACACACACTGCAATAAAGTCAACTTTAAGTTGATTTTCTTTTACCAAAAAGACAAATTCATCAGCGAAATTAACAACAAATTTCAGGCACAAACTATAAGCTATCAATTCAGTGTCTATTAAGAGTAGGTAGAAGAAAACTTTTATCTTGGTAATTTATACAATGAAATATAAAAGATTTATGGAACATACTGAGTATGCAAAGAGTGCCAGCATCAAATTTAATGTCGTAAAACTAATACATTTGTATTCTTACCAATACTTCACTCTCCCATTTCTGGTTATTACTATTGTAACCACCCTTGTAAAAAGTGCCATCTTGCAACCATATAGCAAAGGGTGGACATTTTAAATACATGTAAGAATCAAAGATGAACACTTTTGGAATTTCACATCCAACATAGTTAAGTAAAAAAATCATTTGCTTATGATGTCATTTGTTAAAGCATCTAACTCAAAACGAATTGGCAATGAGTGGAGAAGCCGCTCAGGCTCATATACTAGTTTTGGAGGTATTAATTAACTAATGTGAGACAAACTCTAACCTCTGCACGTGAGACCCCTGATTCACATGTGAAGAGATAAACGGATCCGTAACACACGGATCATAATGAAACGAGGTGCACTTAAAGTACAAATAATGGAGCAATTAACCAAGAGAGTTCCAAAAGTCTCCGAAAACCTAGCTCTTATACCATGTTAAATCATTCAACTAAAAAACAATTGGCAATTAGTAGAGAGGCAGTCCAGACTCATATACTAGTTTTAGAGGTATTAATTAACATGTGGGACAAACTCTAACATCATCCAAAGCCTTGGCAGTGGTCAGGAAATGAAACGGCAAAGATGGTCAGAGATACAAACTACATCTCCATGCCCACAGAAATCCAGCAGCAGAATTACAAAGAGTAACCCTCAAATGGAAAAAAACTGCAAGACATGGTAAAAAATCTCACCAAAAGATTTTGCGGCTTAATATCCCGATGGCATATGCCTATGACAGTGTGCATGTAATTAAGAGCACGGCAAGTCTGCACAGAAAAAACTATTTAAGTTATAAACTAATCAAAACTAGAACAGGGCATAGCTATAAATAAGAGATAAACTCCATTAGCATATCACCATATGCAAAAACCAGAAATGAAAACATAAATCACGGTTTGAACTCTTACCTGGTATGTATACAGTTGAACGTAGATAAAAGGTACATGTTGGTTCATTCTGACATAGTGCCTAGAGACCCGGTACACAGTTTCAGATACATACTCTAACACGAGATTAAGGTACACTTCATCTTTTTCAGTAGTCGAATAGAAGTAGTGCCTCAATTGAACAATATTGGGATGGGTTAGTAAACGCATAATCTGAAGCTCTCTATTCTTGTATCTCTTGTCCTGCAACACCTTCTTTATTGCAACAGCTTCACCAATTTCCAGGCATTTGGCCTAATATAGACTCATAATCAGTGCTAGAGAGAAACAAAACAAAGACTGTAAAATAAGAATAGCTCTTAACTGAGACTTCAAATCTAAATGAATGGTGCTAGCTGATTATTAACACCTGAAATACGACACCAAATGAACCAGTGCCGACCACACGCTCTGCCATGTATGAGATTGTCTGAAACCAAAACAGAGAGACATTTCAGTACATGGTGTGTGATTGCATCTATGAAATTTTAGCTTATCAGAGACGTAAGTTAAGGCTACCCTTTTCCTTTTTTTGAAAATAAAACTCCCCCTCAAATGTCCTGGG
>NMUG010006450.1:0-12579 GCA_002855965.1 Monotropa hypopitys | reverse complement strand
AATATAATATTGTAACGACCTGGTTTTTCTGTCACGACCTAATTTTCTGTGGCCTTTAAAATTAAATTTGTTAATTTCAAAGCGTGGTCCCGAGTATCTTTTTATAATTAATCTTCTTTTTTATATAACTCTAATAAAACAAAAAATGAGTCTTATATATATTATTAATACTATTAATATTAGTAATGAATGTAATAAAGCAAAAAAAGGAAACAAAAACCTAAACTAAACCCTATAGTACCCATTTTCCCCGTAAATAAAACCGGTACGCAGACCGGTTCAGAACCTTGATGGACATATGTTTCAACCTACCTTCACTTTTCTTTCCAGTTCTGTTTTTCAACCTACCTTGATGGACAGGCACGGGCACGGCACGGCACGGATAAAGATGGGCCAATAGGCCGTGACGGGCCTATGCAAATTTTAATTGGGCCGACACGGCACGACACGATTAATAAATGGGCCAAGCACGACATGACACGAGGCACGTTAGGCACGTAATTAAATGGGCCAGGCCAGGCCAGCACGACACGTTTGGGTATTAGTGAGTTAAGTATAGGTCTTGGCGGTCACTAACATTTATTTGTTAACATTTTCTGCGGTGGTTATCTATGATGTAATTGTAGACATTAATTATGAGCCAACAGGAAGAAGGGGCATCAAGTGCAGTACGTAAATGGGAAGTGAATCATCCTAGAGTTCTAGGAGAACCACCAGTGAGGAGAGATATAGATCAGTTCATAGCAGCTATGGCCACATATATGGAGCATCAACCTGTAGTTAGAGATGATAGGCAACCAAGGGCGCCATGTAGTACTTTATATAAAAGGGTTAAAAGATTATATTCTGTTGAGTTTGAGGGTACAGTGAACTCTAGTGAGGCTGGGTCTTGGTTGAAGGGGTTAGAGAGATTGTTTGATATATTAGAGGCAATTGATGAATAAAAGGTTAGGCTAGCATCCTTTAGCCTTAAGAGAGAAGCACTAGCTTGGTGGGAAACCCTTAGCCGGTTGAGGACGACACCTATACCTAGAGTAGTACCTGAGGTGAGGGGTGTAATTACTTGGAAATTTTTTGTTCAGGAGTTCCATACCAGTATTACTCTGAGAGTTACTAGTTAGAGAGGGAAGCTGAGTTTATATTTTTCAAACAAAGGAATATGACTGTTTCTGAGTATGAGGCAAGGTTTTCAGCATTGACTCGGTATGTTATAGATTTAGTAAACACGGATGCAAAGAGGTGTAGGTGTTTTAAGAGTGGATCGATTCCACCTATTGCTACTAGGTTGACTGGATATAAGGAATCATCTTATGTTGATTTGATGGAAACTGCGAAGAAGATGGATAAGGATATAGATGAACTGAAAAATTATAGAAGGGGAATAAAGAGAAGCAGAGTTGAGGTATCTAGAAAATCTATAAGCAGTGAATCTAGGAGTGTAGAGGTTAGATCTGAACCCAGGAAAGGGCAGTGGAATGCCAAACCAAGTGGATCTGCAGGGGACAGTAGGCAAAGTGCATCTAGTCAGGGAAGTTCGATGGGATCTTCTTTCGTGCGCCATTGTTTTAGATATGGGGCAGTATATTATATGAGAAGAGATTGTCCGAAAAATGGTATAGAGCCTACGGGGGTGAAGTGCTTTGGGTGAGGAGAAATCGGCCACATAATACCACAATGTCCATACCGAGGAATGCAAATATCAACATTTGTGGGTACGGCGACTACAAAGGATGGTAAGAAGGCACCAGGAAGAGTCTTTGAATTGGTGGAGCTAGCGAGGTCACCTTAGACAACACCATGTATCTAGTTATAATTTCATTTAGTTATTTTTGTCATTTATATAATGTGGTAGCAAATGGAAACTAGTGGAAAAGAAATCAAAATATAATTTAGTTTGCGATTTCAGGGGCAAAATATTTTAAGGGGGGAAGAGTGTGATAACTGAGCCCGGAAAATAATTAAAGTGTGATTAATTTATGAAATAAATGAATTTGAAGTTTTAAAAAAACAAGATCTTGGATGTATTCAAATAATAAAATTCATGAGGAAATATGATTTAAGTGTGTGTAAGAAGTATAGAATAAGTTTTTAATAGATGTAGCCTATTAGCATGTTTTGGTAGCATGGAATCAAATTTTTATAGAGGCAAAATTTGTCTTACATGTTGAGAGAAAATATGTCTCAACAAGTTACACCCTCCTGTAAACAAGTTTTGAGAGCAACTTAAGGGTGATCTAGAGAAGAAGAATTTGAGGAATTAAATAAAAGTTCTTGGGGAAATCTAAAAATCTACAGTGAAAGAGGTATATAGCTTTCATTAATTCATGTGTAGTTGTGGTTTTTAAAGAATTTCTTCATGAACTTTGTAAGAAAATCTGGGAGCATAAATTTTGGATAATTTCGGGAAGTTGATAGTATTTAAACATGTAATTTGATTTAATTGAGTATGAAAACATGTTGTGATGATTGCAAGTAGTATTGTTACAAGTTTTTAGGAGTTGTATTGAGTTTTTGCTGAAAAATATGAAGTATGAGAACTTAGATTTCGAACCAGAATAGTCTCTGTTCTTTTTGTTCTTCGCATCAACGATGCCAGATATCGATATCATAGAATTCCATGATACCGATATCTGGACTTGCTCCAGGATACCGATTCCAGATACCATAATGAGGGTACCAGTTGCTAGCCATGCTGGGATACCGGAATCTAGGACAGAGGTTAGGATACCGCTATCAGGTTTATGGGATACTAGTTTCGGGTTCTAAGGCTAGTATACCGATATCATGAGAAACTTAGATACCGGTATCTGGGATTGATAGAAAATGTAAAGAAAAAATGAAAAAGATTCATAACTTGTTCGGATAAGTTCATGGGAGGTTCTCGAGCCTCAAATCAGAGGTGGGGGATGTAGTAAATCTTAGGAAACCCTATTTGAGCATGGATTTAATTTGAAATCAATTAATAAACAATTGGTTTATTATCTTCTGAATGTCATTAATCATTGAATAATGACTTGAGTTTGTTATTCACGAAAATCTAAATACTTGTATCCAACCAAATCGGATATCAAGAAACACTCTTAAGGGTAAATGGTGAGTGTGTTAGTTACATTTAAATTTGTATTCTGTTATCCATTCTGTGTGACCCTATTTACTTATGTGGGATATATGAGCATGATAGGATGTTCATGTGATTTTGTTAGATATTTTATATGTTTCTAGTGTGCTTATACACATTTGGGTGTTTAAAATCTGTGATTTGTTTGAATGAGAATTGGAGGTCCACTACAGAGTCTGGAGGTTGGAGTTTGGAGGAGTTTGGTGTAGGGTTCTGTTTACTTTTTGTAGTACTTTGACTGTATCCATCTTTTTATTTATATATGTCTGTATGTATATGTCAGTAGTTTGTAGTTGGAAATATTTCTTTACTTCTGTGATAGACTTTTATAGATGTGAGTATAACTTGTATAGTCAATGCTAGAAATTAAATTTCTGTTTGAGTTATTTTCTGTTTATTTATACCACCGTGTCTGTAGAATATAATATTTATTTTAGCAGAGCATGGTGTGGTAGTTTTGGTATCAGAGCATGGTTGTTAGGTTCTCAGAGTATGGATGGATAGAAGAGAAAGTTGTGTATAACCAATAATTACCCTTAGGTCTGATTGGAAGACCGACCGTACACCGTATCTTCTAATTAGAAGTTTGGGAAAATTATTTGGGGATACATGGTTTCCTTGGTAGTGTCTAGTGTGGGTTGTAGTGGACTATAGGGTGTTAGTGAGTCAAGTATAGGTCTTGGCGGTCACTAACATTTATCTGTTACTATTTTCTTTGGTGGTTATCTGTGATATGATTGCAGACATTCATTATGAGCCGATAGGAAGAAGGGGCATCAAGTGCAGTAGGTAAATGGGAAGTGAATCAGCCTAGAGTTCCAGGAGAACAACCAGTGAGGGGAGATATAGATCAATTCATAGCAGCTATGACCACATATATGGAGCATCAAGCTGTAGTTAGAGATGATAGGCAACCAAGGGAGCCAGGTAGTACTTTATATAATAGGGTTAAAAGATTATATTCTGTTGAGTTTGAGGGTACACTGAACTCTAGTGAGGCTGAGTCTTGGTTGATGTGGTTAGAGATGTTGTTTGATATAATGGATGCAATTGATGAATAAAAGGTTAGGCTAGCATCCTTTAGCCTTAAGAGAGAAGCATTAGCTTGGTGGGAAATACTTAGCCGGTTGAGGACGACATCTATACCTAGAGTAGTACCTAAGGTGAGGGGTATAACTACTTGGAAATTTTTTGTTCATGAATTCTATACCAGTATTACACTGAGAGTTACTAGTTAGAGAGGAAAGTTACTAGTTAGAGAGGAAAGCTGAGTTTATATCTTTCAAACAAAGAAATATGACTGTTTCTGAGTATGAGGCAAGGTTTTTATCATTGACTTGGTATGCTATAGATTTAGTAAACACGGATGCAAATAGGTGTAGGCATTTTAAGAGTGGATTAATTCCGCCTATTGCTACTAGGTTGACTGGATATAAGGAATCATCTTATGTTGATTTGGTGGAAACTGCGAAGAAGATGGAGAAAGATATAGATGAATTGAAAAATTATAGAGAGGGAATAAAGATAAGCAGAGTTAAAAGCTATAACCAGTGAATCTAAGAGTGTAGAGGTTAGATCTCAACCCGGAAAAGGACAGTGGAATGCCAAACCAAGTGGATCTGCAGGGGGCAGTAGGCAAAGTGCATCTAGTCAGGGAAGTTCGATGGGATCTTCTTTCGTGCGCCATTGTTTTAGTTGTGGGGCGGTAGATCATATGATTAGAGATTGTTCGAAAAAGGGTATAGAGCCTACGGGGGTGAAGTGCTTTGGGTGCGGAGAAGTCGGCCACATAATACCACAGTGTCGACACCGGGGAATGCCAATATCATCATCTGTGGGTATGGCGACTACAAAGATTGGAAGAAGGCACTAGGAAGAGTCTTTGTATTGGTGGATCTAGCGAGGTCACCTTCGACAACACCAGGTATCTAGTTACAATTTCATTTAGTTATTTCAGTCATTTATATAATGTGGTAACAAATGGAAACTAATGGAAAAGAAATTAAAATATAATTTAGTTTGTGATTTTAAGGGCAAAATCTTTTAAGGGGGGAAGAGTGTGATATTTGAGCTCGAAAGATAATTGAAGTGTGATTTATTTATGAAATAAATGAATTTGAAGTAAAAAAACAAGATCTTGGGTGTATTCAAATAATCAAATTCATGAGGAAATATGATTTAAGTGTGTGTAAGAAGTATGGAATAATTTTTTAATGGATGTAGCCTATTAGCATGTGTTGGTAGCATGGAATCAAATTTTTATAGAGGCAAAATTTGTCTTTCATGTTGAGAGAAAATCCGTCTCAACAAGTTACACCCTCCCGTAAACAAGTTTTGAGAGCAACTTAAGGGTGATCTAGATAAGAAGAATTTGAGGAATCAAGTAAAAGTTCTTAGGGAAATCTAAAAATCTGCAGTGAAAGATGTATATAGATTTCATTAATTTATGTGTAGTTGTGGTTTTTAAAGAATTTCTTCATGAACTTTGTAAGAAAATTCGGAAAGTTGATAGTATTTAAACATGTAATTTGATTTAATTGAGTATGAAAACATGTTTGTGATGATTGCAAGTAGTATTCTTACAAGTTTTTAGGACTTTTATTGAGTTTTTGCTGAAAAATATAAAGTATGAGAACTTAGATTTCGAACCATAACAGTCTCTGTTCTTTCTGTTCTTGGCATCAGCGATGCCAGATACCGGTATCATGGAATTCCATGATAATGATATCTGGACTTGCTCCAAGATACCGGTTCCAGATACCGCCATGAGGGTACCGGTTGCTGGGCATACTAGGATACCGGTATCCAAGAATTCTGGGATACTGGTATCTAGGATAGAGGTTAGGATACCACTATCAGGTTTCTGGGATACTAGTTTCTGGTCCTAAGGCTAGGATACCGATATCATGAGAAACTTAGATATCAGTATCTGGGGTTGCTGGAAAATATAAAGGAAAAATAAAAAGGTTCATAACTTGTACGGGTAAGTTCATGGGAGCTTCCCGAGCCTCAAATCAGAGGTGGGGGACATAGTAAATCTTAGGAAACCCTATTTGAGTATGGATTTAATTTGAAATCAATTAATAAACAATTGGTTTATTATCTTCTGAATGTCATTAATCATTAAATAATGACGTGAGTTTGTTTTTCAGGGGAATCTAAGTACTTATATCCAACCAAATCGGATTCCAAGAAACCCTCTTAAAAGTAAAGGGTGACTGTGGTAGTTAAATTTAAATTTATATTCTGTTATCCATTCTATGTGACCCTATTTATTTATGTTGGACATAGGAGCGTGATAGGATGTTCATGTTTCTGGTGTACTAATATACATTTGGGTGTTTAAAATATATGATTTGTTTGCATGATAATCTAGATTTTGCTTACTAGCTTGGAGGTCTATTACAGAGTCTGGAGCTTAGAGTTTGGAGGAGTTTGGTATAGGGTTGTGTTTACTTTCTGTAGTACTTTGACTGTATCCATCTATTTGTCTGTATATGTCTGTCTGTATATATCAATAGTCTGTAGTTAGAAATATTTTTGTACTTCTGTGATAGACTTTTATAGATGTGAGTTTGACTTGTGTAGTCAATGCTAGAAATTTAATTTCTGTTTGAGCTATGTTCTGTTTATTCACATCACCATGTCCGTAGAATATAATATTTATTTTAGCAGAGCGAGGTATGACATAACACCTCATGCTATAGTTGTCACACCATCACATAACCACAACTCACTACTTCTAATATCTCCTAATGGAAAAATGCATCCCATGCAATTACCACAAGTATAGATAGTAACTAAATTCTCTTTTCAAAATACTAGGACTAAAAGTCCTTTGTCTTTCCAAACCAATGCATCCCATGCATATTCTCATACATATGTAACTTTGGATCACAATCCCTTTTTCAAAAGACTTAAGCATCCCATGTCCTGAAAATATCTATTGATATAGGAAATAGTTGTATGCCTTGCGCACCAATACTTCACATACACGATATCAATAGGGAGTGTGTCCCCCACTCCGAATAGAGTATCCACCATACGTCCCACGTATGGTCTGCAAGAACTTTCATTCTGAAGATAACCACCACACGTCCTACGTATAGTCTGCCAGAAGTAGCCTTCTAATATATATATATATATATACAGAAAATATCCTGTCCAAACCTAACGGTAAGGACAAAATACGGACGTACCATTTTTAAATCGAATTTTCATGATCCGAACCGTTCAATGTCTTTAAAATGTGTTTTTAAGGGTACTCGCGAGAAATCACTAAACAATTTGCTCGGGAAGAGCTTCATCTGGACAGTTTTTTCATGAAACTGTAATGAACAGTCTCTGAAAAACTTGATCGGATGAATGTCTTCCCGATCATATTTTTTTACCATTTTTTGCAGGGACCCTAAAAAACACATTCTAAACACATTGAGCGGTTCAGATCGTAAAAATTTAATCGAGAAGTGGCAAAAAAGGCCCGTCCATATTTTGTCCTTACGGATGATGTTTGGACAGGATATGCTCTATATATATATATATATTCACATCTCTTTTCCAAAACCATGCCCAAAGGCCATTTTCTTTCCAAAACATTTACATGCATTTACCAATGCAATTCATGACAATGCACTTTCCATGATGTGTAAATTTACCAAAATAATGTAAAATCTACACATGAAACGTACTAAATAAATACACATTCTTACACTCACATATCATGCATGCCATACCACACCTTTTTAACTTTTCCATGCTAAGCATAAAATCTTCTATTACAAGCACATGCATGTATATCAAAAGAGTACCACAAAAGGTATACATTAAGATGAACCATCTTTCTAAACATGTATTGAAAAATAGTCAAGATATACCTACTGCACCCAAAGGTTACTTATGCACTCCACACGATGCCGAAGCAACCCTTTTTCCCAATGCCACTGCCACACTCTTTTCTTTGCCATTTCTGGGTGAAACTCTATTTGCCTCTTCCCATACCCAAGTTAAATGCTTGAAACATTGCTTTTTCTTTCATGTACATGATGCCAACTTGTGTCCAAACTCCTTACAACTAAAACATTTGAATCCCTCAGCCTTATTAAGGCACTCTCTCATCATATGACCCAAAATTCCACAATTAAAGAAAATTTTAGGAAACTTCCGAATGCTTACTCTATCTTGCCCACTTCTACCTTGTTCCTTAACCTCACTATAGGCCTTGACCATATTACATGCACCCTTCCACAACACTTTTTGAATCTCACCATAATTTTTTGTAACTCTTGATTTATTTGACTTATAATTCTCCGATCTACTCCTCTTAGCAATCCGTTGGAACTCAATTGTCCCATTATTATCCTTTTCAATTCTTCTCGCCATATCCACCAAATCAGCATAATTTTGATCTCTAAAAGAAATCAATCTAGATGCCACACAAGGCTCTAAACCCATACAAAATCTCATATACTTCCTCTCTTCTGTATTCACTACGTACACTACAAACTGAGATAATGTTGTAAATTTTACCTCATACTCTGACACACTCATCTCTCCTTGCTTCAATTAAATGAATGTTGTTTGTTTACAACCCTATAGCTTTCTGGACAAAAATGATCCTTGAAACTCTTGACAAATGTTTCCCAAGGAATCACTACAAGCACAATTTGCTCTACACCCGGTAATGTTGTTGACAATTGACGTTCTATGGACTTCCACCAATATAAAGCCTCACCTTTCAAATTATAATATGCTAACATCACCTTTTTATCATCAGCCACACCCATAAACCTAAAAGTTATCTTCACACATTTCAACCAATTTTCTGCCTCTCCTGACACTACCGAACCCTCAAAATCATATGCATTCAACCTTTGAAATTATTTTATCAATTCTGAATCTGAACCCCTACCAACTATTTGAGATTCTAACACTTGTTGCAATGCTACCTGGTTTTATGCCAACCGAGTCACCACTGAAATCAATCGGTTCATATTTGCCATACTAATCGCTTTTGCTAAAATTTATTGATGATGCTACCTTGCCTTGAATTTTTCGTGCAACAATACATACAACAACAACACACATAACCGTTGGCAAAAATGATAGTGAAGACCAAGCCCTAATACCTGACTCACTAAACACCAATGCATACTCGACAATCACCACTTAATTAACAATCAAATCATGCCACTATAACCTCAAAACAGCTTAACACTTCTATCACATCACTACACCACATCATCAATGTGCACAACATCTGTAACGACCCATCCCAATAATCATTTAAATTAAAACATTTAGTAAACGGAGATGTCGCGCTGGGAAATTTTTCTGTCCTTCCCTCGTCTCCTTACTGGGAGAAGTCGTTTTCTGGGACGGAGAAATCCGCGCTATTGGGATTTGTTTGTTATTGTGGGGGTTTGTTTAAAAATGCTCTAATGGCCTAAGTGTGCCGATTTTAAAATGTTCTGATTTAACAATAGTTTTGCAATTGCCTAAATAATACACAGCCTATTATTAATCTATTTTCAGAGTCGCCACTCGGCATAGAGTTGCGGTATGCCAAGTTACCGGTATTTTATTTGAAAAAGATGTCATTTTGTTTAAACAAGATGTCTTTTTATTTAGAAAAGGTGTCTGCAAAACCAGAAATTCGAGTTCGAGGATTTAATTACGAATGAGGAAGGTGTTAGGCACCCCACTCGCCCTTTCAGTACTTCTCTTTCAAAAGTAAATTTCTTTTTAACCCAAAAATCAATTGTTTTCTCGGCTAAGAGAAATGAATTATTATTACCGATATGTATGAAATAAACTGAATAAAATGACTCCTTGATATAGTTGTTGATAGGCAGATTTCGGCCCAGTTTGAATTTAGAAAGGAGGAATTTTGACGGGCAGCCTGTCGGCCCGATTTTGATTTTGAAAGAGTAATGGGCAGTATTTTTGGCCCGGTTTTGATTTTAGAAAGAAGGAATTTTGACGGGCAACCTGTTGACCCGGTTTAAATTTTGAAAGAGTTACGGGCAGCTTTTGACCCAGTTTCGATAAGAAAGAATTGTTTTTGAGATGGACAAAACTTCGGCGAGAAAATGATTTTCTACGGTCGGATAATATTTTGACTGCATTTGAGAAAATGGCTTTGTTTTGTTAATTTAGTTTTTATTTGTGACAGTCGGACAGAACTTCGACTGTGTTTTGAAAGCAAAATTTTATTTGAGCCGGAAAAAACTTCGGCTATGTTTTGAAAAATGTTTTCTGTAATTGGACTGAATTCCAATTATATTTGTAAAGATATTTTAGGAAGTCGGATAGAACTTCGAATGTGCCTTGAAAATATGACTTTGGATTTTAGCCGGATAGAACTTTGACTGTTTGTTTTGAAAGAATGATTTTTAGGCAGTCGGATAGAACTTCGACTGTGCTTTGAAAATATGACTTTTAATTAGACGGACAGAACTTCGGCTAAATATTTAAAAAGTGGTATTTTACGGTCAGATAGAATTCTGACTGCGTTTGAAAAAATAATTTTGTTCTGTTAATTTATTTATCAGTCGGACAGAACTTTGACTGGGTTTTTGAAAGAATGTTTTGAAATAGGTCGGATAGAGCTTCGATCGTATTTCTGAAAAATGATCGTTTTTGGTTTGGAAGTTCCAAAGAACACATTTGTAAGTATTTGTACGAAGGTTTTCGACTTGTCCAAAGTTCTTAAGGGGTTTTGTCTATATCTTTTCTAAGAACCTTATTCAATATATAGTTTGCAAAGAGAATGTTTCCCCCATATATTCTATAGTCACCCAGAACTAATCAACATTGCATTCATCATCTCTTTTTTTACGTTCGATTCTTTCGTTCTGCAACCCCATTAGATTGAGGAGAGTAAGGTATAGTAGTTTGATGAATTATACCATGTTGAGCACAAAACGCAATAAATGGTGCAACATATTCCCACCTCGATCACTTTGAAGCACCTTAATCTTTTTGCTTAGTTGATTTTCAATCTCATTCTTATAAAGAATGAATTTTACGATAGCCTCGTCTTTGCTTTTAAGAAAATATACATAATAGTATTTAGTGCTATCGTCGACAAAAGTAATGAAATACTTATTGGCTCCCCGTGTTTAGACTAATTTCAAGTCACAAACATCAATGTGGACTAGCCCTAAAGGATCATTGCTTCTTTGAATTTTTGGAAAAGATAACCTAGTCATTTTTGCATCCACACATGTTTCACATTTATGGTTTGAGTCAATATTAAATTTAGGTATATGATCTAGGACTATTAATCTACGAATTGCATTGTAGTTAACATGTCCTAGTCTACCATTGTCACGCCCCATCCCTGATAACTGTAAAGCCAGCTATTAAGAGATGACACATGGCAAAGCATCTACTAATCTCAAACCACTATACGACAATTGAAAATAAAAATTCTACAAATCTGATTATAAATCTTAGATGATACAGACTCAAGAAATAAAAAAAATAACTCTCTGGTCAACATGACCCATGAAACTCCACTACAATACTCTGAACAGCTCAACTGGGCTCAAGGCCAATACAACACTACTACAACTCGATAAACTGAAAGCAGACTCAAGGTGAGAGCTAAACATCCTCTCAAATAAAGAAATAAATAAGAGACTCAACTCTGCTACACAACTCTGACAATCACCACGACACAACAACTGGACTGGACTGAACTGTGGACTCTAGCACGAACACCTAAAAAGAAAGGCACAAGTGTGCATCAGCGACAACGGCTGGTGAATACTAATGAAGTGCATAAACAAGAGAAGCAATAGTCTTCTTATCATTTATTTTCATCTCTTTACTTTCGTTCATATATAATATATGTATAACACACACCAACCCATTCTCATCTTTAAGATATTTATTCTCATTCTCAATAGATTCCAATATTTGATTTCCACATTTTTATTTGAAGGATTCATATCCACACAATATCACCAGTAATCACGGTCGTACAATTGGTACGTATATTTGATAGATTCCAGATTCCAGATTCCATCCTTCTTATTTCAAAGATTTTACCATTTGCCGTACATTTGGTACGTACACTCAATTTTACCAATGAGCATGATCGCACGTCTCTATGCGTACACTCAATTTTACCAATGAGCATGGTCGAATGTCTCTATGCGTACACTCAATTTAACCAATGAGCATGGCCGTACAATTAGGTACGTACACTGAATTTTACCAATAAGCATGGACGTACATTTTGTACGTAATCAATTTTGCATCTTTCCTCTTTCTCATTCACATCTTTCTATCATTCACAATATGATTTCATTCATATTTCCAATATTCCACATATTCTCTTTCATTTCACTTTACAACACTTCATCTTTTTTACAATATTCTTCATATTCATATGGTTTGAGATTCATTGAATATCTATAGGATTCACGATATTCATAATATTTCATCTTTCATAT
>NMUG010006449.1:0-12584 GCA_002855965.1 Monotropa hypopitys | reverse complement strand
TTAGAAAAGACATGTATGGCTTAAAGCAAGCTCCTCGTGCATGGTATGATTGTTTGACTGACCATCTATTGAATGTCGGATTTGTTCAAGGGGGAGTAGACCGAACCTCGTTTCTTAGAAAGGTAGAAAGTGATCTTTTGATAACCCAAATCTATGTCGACGATATTGTGTTCGGTTCTACTTATGAGTCTCATGCACATCACTTTGGTGTGCAATTGTCTCATGAATTCCAAACGAGTCTTATGGGGGAGTTGACTTTTTTCTGGGTTCAAGCAATGTGATGATGGATTTTTTCTTTCTCAATCTTCTTATGCACGTGAGTTGGTGAAAAATTTTGGGTTGAGCGATGCCAAGGTCACACGAACTCACATAGCCACTGATAGACACACTATTGTGTAGTTTTGTGTATCTATTTCCTTCCCTTTTTGTTTTACTTCTATGTGTATTTATTTGCATTTTAGTTAATATTTATGTTTTATTTGTTTGGAGTTCTTGTTTGTTTTGTAGGTTATTTGGTGATCCCAGGATGCGTCCGGAAGACCCCGAGTTATACCGAGCCATGGGAAAGCATTTAAGGATTGTCATGGAGGTGCTGGAAGAGCCGGAAGTCGCGAGGATATGGGTCCGGACAGATCTTAGCTGTAGAACTAGAAACTGCAATACGGGTACCGGTCCCCTGACATGTTGGGGACCGGTCGCTCTGTTGATCTTCCAGGTACCGATCCCCCACATATATGGGGACTGGTCCCTTTGTGTAATTTCATTTTTCCCAATTTTGGGCAGTAGGTTTCCGAAGGCCCGGGTACTAGTCCCCCATATGTATGGGGACTGGTCCCTCCTGTGTAGTTTTGCAAAAATCACCTCATTAATGGCATGTTTGTAATTCTTTTATGTCGAGGGTATATATACTCGTGTATATTTCGTGAGACTTAAATTTTTTGGTAGGTTTAGGGTTTAGATGAGGGGAGAGCCTCCCTCTCCTTCTTTCTTCTTTACCTTCTCTCTAGGATTAGTGGTGCATCTATGGGGTTTTGGAGGAAATGCTGAGCATTGATGACGTAAGGCTCTCCTCTTTCTCTCTATCTATGTACTTTGTTTATGTACTTGTGTTTTAATAAATTTGTGTTTCAGTTTCAATGTGTGTTTTATTGCATTAGTAGTTGTAGTATAGTGGTAATGGGGGAGTAACCTCCTCGGTTTGGCCATAGGGTGAGTAGCACCCTAAGCCTCGACTTGTGTTGGATTCATCCATGTATTGGGTTTAATTAGTGTGGCTTGGGGTGTATTGAGTTCACACCTAGGGTCTAAGCCAATCAATATTAATCACCTTGATACGTTGTTGACATGAATAATGTCACAACGCATACTTGGTGCGATATCCCGCTAGGTGTTCGACAAAATGCCCAAGTGAACGAATTCCCCTTGAAACCACCCAATTGATAGAGAATTGTAGTCTTGAGGTTTTATATGGGTTAGGAGCATGTGGTTCTCACCTTGGGTCTAACCAAGGATTGCCGACCTCCTTGACAGTTTGTGTCATGTACACTCCGTGCTTTGAGCATGTCGCTCGATGAGTGTAATTCGGTCTAGAGAACCGAATTTTAGTCCCCATGTCACCTCTCGATCCATGACTTGTTCTTGATAGCTAAACATTTCGTGGTAGGTCCTATGTCGCGATCCCTCCTTTATGTTGTCATGGGAATTAGAATAGTCTAGCATGACTTAGGTTAGATGTTAGAACCCCCATAATCATTCTGCTTGGTTTAATTAGTTTTCATCTTTTCTTCTTATGCATTAGTTTTGTTAAGTTTTATAAATAAAAAACAAAAGGCTAGCATCCTACCGCCTCTACTCGCAAAACCAAACTTCTTTATAAAGCAAATTATTCTCAACTCCGTCATTTCCCTATGGACCGACTCCGAACTTATCTACTTTACTTGTAGAGTGTTTATTTTCGTGTTTATAAATTATTAATGTCTGGATAGGCTTTTCCGTTTATCGACGATTGGAAAATTCCTACTAGCATTTTGGCGCTATTGCTGAGGAATTGTAGTCGAGTTGAGTTTTTTCTAGTTTAAAAGTTTTCTTTTGCTCCGCCATATATATTCTTTTTTATTTTGTTTCTTCTTATTTTTGTTTTATAAAACCAAAAAAATACACTGATTGATCATGGATTCCAGGAATTATCCTTCCTTTGATTATTCAAACCCTTGGGAATCCATGGATCAACAATATTGGGAGCCTACCAACCAATACCCGAAACAATAGTCCCATCTTATCAAGAGTCGCATGATCACTTTAACTTTTATCATAAATATGAGATTTCACATGAACCACCACTCCCCTCATACTCATATCATGGTGCAAGGGCTCCACAACAATTCTATCATTTGGAGCCTACCAACCAATACCCGAAACAATAGTCCCAAGTGGAGTCATATTCATGCGAACCACCGTCCACGACTACTTTGGAGGATACCATACAAGTATTTCTCCAAAGTTCCCGTGCAATTATGCCTTGCAAACATTTTTCAAAGATTGTAATACGAATAATGCTCCCGATAATGTTGTAGTGGCTCCTCTCGAGTCTTATCATTCGGAGCCACCCATGAGATTTCATGACCATTGTCCTCCGGAGGTAATTTTTGACCCCAACCACCACACCCATCCTTTTTAGAGGACACTTTGCAACAATTTCTTGCTAGTTGTAACAACATCATAACCCTCAATTCGTCATGCCAAGTGGACTTTGACATCCCAATTTTTGAGCCGGCCATTCTCACCCACCCCTTGGAGGAGGCATGTCTTACCTCCGAGGAAGTTACTTTCCTTGAAAATCCGGATTTTGTTATCTCTCATTCTACCCTAATGGCCGAAGCCATGATGGGGTCGCTCTCCGATTTCAAAAATGACACTCCTCTCACTCCTCTTGAAAAGAAATTGGTGAGTTATCACCATGATTCGAGTGATGAGGATCTTGAGGTGGACTTTAGGTGTGGTGAGAGTGTGAATGTTGTTGACACCTTGGCTATTGATCCCGACATGCCTAGTATTTCCCAAGAGCCTATTGAGTGTGCATTTGTTGCACTTATTTTCATGACACCTCTTGGGGAGTCCTTCTTTGGGGCCAAGCTTTTATCACCGGTTGCACAAGTGTCCACCATTTGTTGTGCACATCTTCTACCACTACCTCCTATTCTTACCCTATCAAAGATTGATTTTCTTGGCGTTGACCGACTCCTTACGAGTCATATTTCATGTTCCATCTCTTGTGTCAATGACTTGAAAGCCAATGCCATCTATGGTGGTAGGGTGGTTGGCTATTTGTTCTTGATGCACCGCCAAGCCCCCTTATACTCAAAGTACTTATTTTATGGCTTGGGCATCTTCAATATTTTAGAAAAGGGTGAGTTGGTTCACCTTGGGTTATGGCCCCCTATACTATATAAATGTTATTATCGCATTTGGGGGGTCATCATTCCGGTCGTTACCTCGTCTTTCTTGTATATTATCTTTTCTTTTGTTTTGTTTTATTTTTCTTTCTTTTATTTCTTGCACCTTTATTTTTGTTAAAATACAAAAAAATAATAATGTCTAGAAGACAATAAATCCTTGGAGGTTGGGATACCTCTAGTGTTTTTCGTGCTTGATAAGCTATGGACGATCCGGTATAGCCGCTCGTTATTCTATCCTTAGTAGTGTATTATCTAGGATTACCCCGGCAGAGTAGGGATGGAAGCAAAAGCCAATTGCGGCGTCTCTCCAAAAAGTGAGAGGCATCACCTGTTGAGTAGCGACCTATCCCGAAATTTCGAGAGATTTCCTTCTCTAGTACATTACTTAAGTGAGAATAGCAGGGAGAAAAGTACAACTCGTGGAGAGTCATGTGAAAGCTCGGTATTATCTTTAAATAAAATTAGTGTTTGCACGCTTAGCTACCATTAGCAAGAAATTTTGGACTAATCGTTTCTCTTGTAGTTGTAGTTGACATTAAGTTTTGCAGGGTTCTTTCCATTCGATCCTTGGGAGCTTGGTTGACGACAACAACTTGAGGTAATGATGCTAAATCCCCTTTATTGATTGGGGTATAGTGATGCAGTCGTCAATGAAAGATGGCGGCTGCAAAGGAATAGGGTAAATACAAGGATGTATTTCTTCTACGAACTTGTTGATTCAGAAGAATGTCAAGTCAATAGGCATCAATCGATCGTTGATTCGAAGCGAATACCGAAAGAGTGGGAAGAAAGTGCAGAAATGCACTATAGGGTTTTCATTCAATCAAAGCTGCCTCTCATAATGGTAAAGAGAGGTTAAATAGGTTACAAACGAAACCCTAAGCCCGGGACAAACCGGGTACCAAATCGGGTTAAATGAAATAAAATGAAGACAGTCCAATACAAAAGCCCAAAACAGAAAATTGGGTAAAACTGACTGTTACAAGCGGTTTTTTACCAATTTCCTAATTCGAATACGGCGAAGCGGTATTCCACTGCGTGCGTCTCTCCGATAGCTTTCTAACGCCATATTACAATTAAAAATCGGAGTTACGCAGAAGAAGTTATGCCCTTTTTACCGACGACCCACGCATAGCGACGTCCACGTGTCTCCAAGTACCCGTCAGCAATGCTATCGGCATCATATAGGGTGGTTGACATTCCACCCCGAAGGTGCATTGCTCTCTTCTCTTCTTTTTACTGTCTTTTGCACCGAGGACATTGCATGATTTAAGTTTGGGGGAGTGGCACATGTTTTGCATGCTTGTGCCATATATTTTGTTTATTTTTACTTTTTAGTCCCATTTTAGAGTCTTAAAAAATTAATTTTTTTGAATTGACGATCTAGTATAGCCACCTGCCTTTATTTTCCCTTTTGAGACAGGGAGAAAAGTATATCTCGTGTCATCCACATAACGGATTCGTAGTGTAGATAATGAATTACTTTTGCATGAATTTTGGGATTTTATGAGTTTTAACTCTATGGCACGAGTAGGAAGTTGTTGAGCCTTTTATAGGACTTGTAGGTGACATTCTAGTTCATTTTTCTAGCTTGTTGCATGAACTTGTTTTGGCACTTAGTTTTTAACTTCTTTGCACTTCACATAAAAATAGGCTCGAGTTGCTTGTGAGTCGTATCTCGAATGTCTAGAAGACTAGATTAGTGTATACTTATGCCCAAATGAGCTTAGTGTCTTATATTTTCTTGGAGTGGTATCAAATTAACTCTTGTTGTTACGAAAACAATTTTAACTCATTGTCAGTCTCATTATCTTTCATTTTAGCATTGGGAATTCACTATCATCGTCATATCTTTTTGATTGGCATGCACGGTTGTTGTTGGCCGTAGGAAAGGATTATAGGCATTCTTTGATTTTTTGTGTCGATTCATTCCTTCTTGCATATTATCCCTTGCTAGCCTACTTGAGCCCCCTTACATGAACCATTTTATTGATTGAGCCATAAAATTTCATATTTTACTTGAGAATGGCTAAAAATCATGCTTAAGATGTGTTTGGAGTCATAAGGTGGTTTAGGTTTGTTATTCATTGTTGGTGTACATTCCCCTAAAAAAATCATAGAAAATTCCAAAAATTAGAAACCAATAAGTTGGGGAGTCACCTATTCATTTGTAAAGAAGAAATCATTGTTCTTCATGTCTTGGGATGTATTGGTGGTTGAGGAAAATAAAAAAATATATGGCATAGTTAAAAGTAAAAGAATTAGAGGTGTGAATTAGTTGACGAGGACCTCGTTTATTGATTTGCCCTCTATCATTTGTATATGCTTATTCTCAAGCATCCAAAGTAAACCCTTAGCCTGATACGTGTCCGATGTGTGTCCAATATGTGTCCGATACACTCCCTTACCTTACGGTATAACCGGAAAGACCTATTTGATCCTATAGGTCAACAATCATTTGTGGCATGTCGATTTAGAAACAATATTCCCTTTGTTATGCATTCCTAGTCATGAGATCGTATCCATTTATAAAGAGATTCTTTCATGTCATAATGTGTAGGATGTTTTGTTTTTTACATATACATATCTTATGCCCGCACATATGAGAGTTTGAGTATGCACCCATGTTTCAAGTGTCTTATTTTGTTGAGTGCATGACACGGTGCGAATTGAAGTCGAGACTCGGTTCGAATAGACTTTTGGGTTGTGTCTCACTTGCGACGAAGGGCCTTGTACACGCACGTTAAATTCTAGTGTCATGACTTGTTTTTATATTTGCTAGCATTGTGAACTTTATTTGCTCACATTTCTTTTTAAGGATCCATTTTCTTTTTTATGTTTGAGTTTTGACTTGCATGTTTGGATGCCATGTGTAAGTAGTTCACTATGTTTTGTAGGTAATCGTTGCTAAAAACCCTCACGAGACCCTAATCGTCCTACCGAGGCTGCCTGGGGGTTCAAAGGACCTATCTTTTTGTTTTCCTTATTGGTAGTTAGATCGACTCATAGTGTGAGTTTGCTCGGGACTAGAAAATGATAAGTTGGAGGGTGTGATAGACACACTATTGTGTAGTTTTGTGTGTCTATTTTCTTCCCTTTTTGTTTTACTTCTTTGTGTATTTATTTGCATTTTTGTTCACATTTATGTTTTGTTTGTTTGGAGTTATTTTTTCTTTTGTAGGTTATTTGGTGATCCCTGGATGCGTCCAAAAGACCCTGAGTCATACTAAGCCATGGAAAAGCATTGTAGGGTTGTCATAGAGGTGCCGGAAGAGCCGAAAGTCACGAGGACACGGGCCTAGACACATCTTAGCTGCAGAACCAGAAATTGCAATACGGGTACCGGTCCCACGACCTGTCGGGTACCGGTCCCTCCAACTCAATTTCGGAGATACAGAGAGCATTTTCTGCAGAGGAGGAATCCTGAGGTCGGGTACCGGTCCCCCGACATGTCGGGTACCGGTCCCTCTGTTGATCTTCCGGGTACCGGTCCCCCACATGTACAGGGACCGATCGCTCTATGTAATTTCATTTTTTTTCAATTTTAGGTAGTAGGTTTCCGAAGGCCCGGGTACCGGTCCCCCACATGTACGGGGATTGGTCCCTCCTGTGCAGTTCTGTGAAAATCACCTCATTAATGGTATTTTTGTAATTCTTTTGTGTCGGGGGTATATATACTCATGTATATTTCATGAGACTTATGTTTTTTGGTAGGTTTAGGATTTAGATGAGGGGAGAGCCTCCCTCTCATCCTCCTTCTTTCTTATCTACCTTCTCTCTAGGATTAGTGGTGCATCCATGGGGTTTTGGAGGAAATGTCGAGCATTGACGATATAAGACTCTCCTCCCTCTCTCTCTCTATGTACTTTGTTTGTGTACTTGTGTTTTAATAAATTTGTGTTTCATTTTCAATGTGTGTTTTATTTGTGTTTTATTACATTAATAGTTATAGTATAGTGGTAATGGGGGAGTAACCTCCTCGGTTTGGCCATGGGGTGACTAGCACCCCATGCCTCGGCTTGTGTTGGATTCATCCATGTATTGGGTTTAATTAGTGTGGCTTAGAATGTATTGAGTTCGTACCTACGGTCTAAGCCAAGCGGTGTTAATCACCTTGATGCGTTGTCGACATGAATAATGGCACAACGCATGCTTGGTGCGATGTCCCGCTAGGTGTTCGACAAAATGCCCAAGTGCACGAACTCCCCTTGAAACCACCCAATTGATAGAGAATTATAGTCTTGAGATTTCATAGGGGTTAGGAGCATGTGGTTCTCACCTCGGATCCAACCAAGGGTTGTCAACCTACTTGATAGTTTGTGCCATGTACACTCCGTGCTTTGAGCATGTCACCCAATGAGTGTAAGTCGGCCTAGAGAACCGAATTCTAGTCCACATGTCACCTCTCGACCCATGACTTGTTTTTGATATCTAAACATCCCATGGAAGGTTCTATGTCATGATCCCTCCTTCCTGTTTTCATGGGAATTGGAGTAGTCTTCCATGACCTAGGTTAGGTGTTAGAACCCTCGTAGCCATTCCTCTTAGTTTAATTAGTTTTCATCTTTTCTTCTTATGCATTAGTTTTGTTATGTTTTATAAATCAAAAACAAAATGCTGCCTCTACTCGCAAAACCAAACTTCTTTACAAAGCAAATTATTCTCAACTCCGTCATTTCCCTATGGACCGACATCGGACTTATCCACTTTACTTGTAGAGTGTTTATTTTCGTATTTATAAATTATTAATATTTGGATAGGCTTTTCCGTTTATCAATGACCGAAAAAGTCCTACTAGCAGTCACCATGGTCAAAATTTCTCGTGACTTAGAGGGAGTGAGTGTTGATCCTACTTTGTATCGTAGCATGATAGACAGTCTTCTCTATCTCACAATGAGTCGTCCGGATATCTCTTATATTGTCGGAGTTTGTACTCGCTATCAATCTGATCCTAAAGAATCTCATGCCACTGCTGTCAAGCATATCATTCGGTATGTTAAAGGAACTACTTCTCTTGGTTTGTTCTATCCTCGTGGGACTCATGTCGATCTAGCTGCATTTTCTGACGCAGACTGGACGGGTAGTGTCGATGGTAGGAAGAGTACTTCTGGCGGCTGTTTCTATCTTAGGAACTGTCTTGTGGCTTGGCACAGTAAAAAATAGAATTGTGTGTCCTTATCCTCCGTTGAGGCCGAGTATATTGCTGCGAGTAGCTGTTATACCCAATTATTGTGGATGAGATAGATGCTTACTGATTACAGTCTATCTCAACGTGCTATGGCTGTATTTTGTGACAATACGATTGCTATAAATATTTCAAAAAATCAGATCCAACACTCTCAGACAAAGCACATCGATATTCGTCACCATTTTATTCGAGACTTGGTCGAAGATGGTATTGTCTCTCTTGAGTTCATTCCTACTCGTGATCAAAAGGCCGATATTCTAAAAAAAACCTCTTGATTCTCTTCGGTTTGAGAACCTTAGAAAGTCTATCTGATTGATATCAATTGAGTCTAGATGTAACGACTCGAATTTCCAAATTCATTTTTAAATTCAATATATCGATATTTTCGTTGTCAATTTCTTGGGATGCTTTGAAACATCTATAATCATCGTATGTCGCTTAGAGTAAGCCCGGGTGAGTTGGACATCCCCGGCATGACACGTGTTGTTGGTTGACCGTCCGGAAAATCCCTTTATCGCTTCAAATCATTGACGACCTGATCCATCTTCCAAATCAGAAATCTTTATTCATGAAAGTCGTAGAGAATTCAATTACGAATCCAACGCAACTTGAATCAGTCGGACGAAGAAATTACGGTCAAAACATTCTCGGTAGTCCCTTTTTCCAATTTCTGGAAATTTCCCTAAGGGACCGGTCTCCCGACAGCACGGGGACCGGTCTACCTATGAGCAGAGGTGTCCCTAGTGTAGAGGGACCGGTCTCCCGACAGCACGTGGACCGGTCCCTATTGAGTCAGAAAGGCCAATGGGAGAGCGGGTACCGGTCCCTCACACCTCCGTGGACCGGTCCCTCTGTTGAATTTCTGTGCGCGAGAGAGAGTTAAATGAGGGGCACTTTGGGGCTTTCACTATGGGCCCTATATATGTGTTTTGTCCGAAATTTTAGCCCTTCCTCCTCATTTGGAACCCTAAATGCTCTCTCCTCTCTCCTAATCTCCATTGGAGACTCTATTGTTGCTCAAGCTTGGAGCTTGAGTTCCAAGGCCCAAATGTGCCCGGATCAAGAAACGCAAAGAAGGAACCTCGCTCCTAGCGGCCGGATCTACACATGAGGCACCATAGTTTCTTCATCACTCGAAGTTTTAAAGTTAGGTTTTTTTGTGAAGGAGCTTGGATGGAGTTTTATCAAGAAGGAAGGTTGCTCCCCTTGAATAGAGCTTTCCGGCAACCCAACTTTCATCGCCATCCGCCAAGATTTTTGGGTAAGCCTATTTTCTAAAGTGGGTTTCTTGCGTTGTGCGTTTAGGATTTGTCAATGTACTCATCATTGACAAATCCGGGACGTGACAACTTGGTATCAGAGCTTTCGGTTCGAATACCTTGGAACCGTGGGAAGACACCTAGTCTTCATGGGTTCTCTTGGTCATTACGACGTGCTTCTATTCCGCTAGTGTGTGCTCGTGATGCACCCTTGCTTCCGGTCTTCTGTCTCGAGAGATTGTTTTGTAAATTCTATCTCCTTTCACTGACATTGAGTTTCTCCGTCCTCTGAAGGTTGAGTGTTGACCCTGATGGTAAGTTCGGTTGCCTTTCCACCGTTGAGTATGTAGGTATCTTTACTCTTGGCATCTTCGATGCACTCTCTGTGGTTGTCGTGTGATTGTGGTCTCCTCTATGATTGCTAGAGTTGAGTACGTGTCCGGCAATATGATGAGCTTCAAAAAAAAATGTTCAGGGTGGAGTTGTGGTTTTCCCCTTTGCTTCGTCACTTCTTAGTGGAATTCGGATCTCTTTCACTCGTGATGGTAAAATTCTGAGAAATTTTGGTCCTTGTTCGTAAGTGTTGGAAATTCGTTGAGCTTTCCTAGTTGGTGTAGCTCCCTTGGTGATCTATAGTGGCGCAATTCGAGAAATCGTGGTGAGATCGTTCTTTCGATCCTTAGAAAGCTTACGCTTCATCCTCCATCTATCGAGACTCTTGTGACGTTGTGGCGCTTTCCTACTATTTTTCCTTTAAGGGGTATGACCTACCGGTCATTTTTATTGTCGCAAGCGTGATTTGCATATGTTCTTTCGAAATCGCTGGTGCTAGTTTCTCCTTATCGACTAGTTGAGTTCCTATCTCATGTTACTGCGCCCGCTTGTTGTCTTATAATCAGTTCTTGTGCGGCATCGTACTGTCAGTGCGGCACCTCCAGTGCTCGGCGCAACAGGTGACGTCAAGTCCCTCTCTTGTGTTCTGCGGTATTTCGTTGTGCGCGACTAAGCATTGCACGGTTATGTCTATGTTCTGTCATGCCTTAGTGCGGTTATGCTCCGTGTAGCAGGTGTCCTACTCGACAATTGCGTTGTCGTTCCCAATTCAGCCGTTTCTTGTTCTATGTTGTTGTGCGGTCGTAAATGTCTCCGCTCGACTTCTGCTTGATAGTTGGTATGACGTTGTTGGTAACCACACCTTGGCTTGTTGAAGTGGTGGTATTTCTGAAGTTGCGATTATGATTCCTTTCTTTATCGGCTGGTAAGAAATCCGCGGCGTTGTTCTCAAATCGTGACCAACTTGATAATCTTCGGTGTTATTCCTTCAAGTGTTGACCTTTCGATTGTTGGTCTCATCGGTTCTCGTTTCGTCTCGAATGCGGAGAACGACGAAGTTGCACGAAGAGTCATTCATGTTTATCCAGATCGGTCTTTGCTTTATGACCTTGACGGTGATTCTAGTGTCCACACCATGACGGGAGTTGTCCCTTTCACCTCTTTGTGTGGCACTCGGCTTTCTGTATGTTGGTACTCCTCCATCGTGATTTTCGTGTCCGTTTGACCGTCCTGCCAAGACCTTAGTTCTTGCTTGTTGGTTCGTGGACGCAGTTGGGAGTCGTAGTCCCAGTATGGCTTCTCCATCGGTTCCTTTCGTACGTCGTGAGATTTCTCCTCGAAGGCTTTGTGGGTAGTAAATTCGCAGATTTTGGATTTTAGAAGCAGAGCAGTGATCGAATTCCAAACCGCTTCGTGATAATCCTATCGTTGGCGACCGTTGTCCCCTTGTTAAGCATGTGGCTTTGTCCCTCTTGTGCTACGTGGATGATCTTTCGTGAGGCTTGTGTAACCTCTCCTTTCGTCATATTGTGGTACTCGATCTTGTGAAATTCGGTTGAGCGTGTTGCTCCCTCTTGCCTTGTTGGGATAATCCTTGTTGACCACTTCGCTTTTTGGTTACAAGACTTCGCGTTTGTGCGATCGTTCCTCTTCGGCGTGCAGACTTGTTTGAACGCGATAGATTCCCTTCTAGTGCGAATCTTTTGTTGGAAAGGAGATTTCATTTCCCTTTTGCTGCGTTAGTGCGTTGTTCGTTGCGTGATCGGGAGATAGGAAGGCATTCGTGGGATCGATAAAACATGGGAAAGTTGGTTGCGAAACATATTGCAGTCTAGTCTTGGTGTGAGTTAGTGCCTTGCCGTGTTGTTGGGCTCGTCACATGCACATTTTGGCGTGTATGGGTGTGTGAGTCTTTTTTACATCGTGATATATGTTTGACGTAGTGAATTGAGTTGAGAAGAGCTATTGGCCAAGGCGTCTCAAGGCAAATCACTAAGGTCACTCGGTTACCACGCTAGGATGTGTGCGTGTTGTGTTGTGTTGTGTTGTGTTTCTTCCTTCGTGAAAGTATTGGTGCATTTCATATATATATTATGCTATACAAAATTCGTGGGCTATGGGGCGATTGCGTTTTTCGTTGGTTACCTACCATCAAAAGTTTGACGTGCAGAGATTTTGACGTTAGGCGTATCGACGTATTAATGTGTCCATGGGTCGTTCGACACCTTCTTGGCTTGGACTCGCTTTTCGGTATACCCGTGATGTTAATCAAAATCCTTGGAAGAAAAATGACGTGAGAGTGCGCTAGTATTCGGTTGTGAAGCTGACGTGTGAGCATCGATGTTAATG
>NMUG010006448.1:0-12586 GCA_002855965.1 Monotropa hypopitys | reverse complement strand
TTAGGCATATGCCTAGTAGAAAAAATCTAAACAAGCGATATATGCAATAAGAGTACATGTGCAAGAAGGTGTAAAGAATGTAAGAATGCTATGCATGCAAAGAGTCCAATAGGTTTCCATTGTGAGATAGTCAAGTGTAGTGGAGTTTCCGAAATAGTCATTTGATTTCTAACTGTTTACCAATGCCAAGTCAACATGTCAAACCACACCTTGACAAGAGAAGGGTTTTTCAAATGATTTTATCAATTCCTTATCAATATAAGGCAAATCATTATAAGTGAATTTAGGCTATTTATTTCCGAATTAGATGCTCGTCAACTATCTAACCGTATAATTCCTAGAATTACCCGACTCGATGGGAGGGTCCAGTCAAACCCCCATTGCAAAATGTCGTGAACGTAAACGTTCAGGGATCAAAATCTCGGTGATCAAAATCCCATAAAGTACTCATGGATCAAAACCCTTATTTAAATCACAAATGATTATTACTTTCCAATTCTCCAAAATTTCCCAAATTTAGGCCAATGACCCAATTCCAACATTTTATAAAAGATCAATGTACCAATGGTCAATTCAAGACCTCAATTTGATATTTCCAAGCTCAATTGATGATTTCCCCAAATTAGTCAAACTTGATCAAAATTAGAGTTTTAATAAAAATTGGGGCTTTTCAATTCTATGCATGAAAATATAAAATTGAAGTTCTAAGGACCACATATCCAAGGCCAATCAAAACATAGACCCACTACGTATACTCTAGGAAACCCAAAATGATCCTAGACGTGCATACCTTCAAGATTTGCTTAAAAGAGGGAGGGAGGGAGGGATAAACTAGAACATATATACAAATGGTTAGAGATACTCTACCTTATGCAAGCAAATCACCAAAAACTATAGGAGAGAGTCCTTCAACACAAACCACGTAGCTATGCCCGTCAATGTGTAGAGGGAGACGAGAGGAACAAGGTTTGTGAAGGGTTTTCTCTCAAAATCCCCCAAACTAGGAGAGGAATTAAGAGAGAAGGTAGAGAGAGGGTAAAACGTGAGAGAGGAGAGAGGGGAGAGTGGAGGCTGCTAAAATGAAGTGTTATGAGTGTTTTTCGTTTAGGGTTTAGTAGGAGATGAGCTTATATAGGTGCCTAAAAACCATTCCGAAAATACCCTTAATGAAGGGCATATTCAACAGCCTTACTTTGGCCCAGAAAACTCTATATTTCGATGTATCCAATAGTGGTATATCGAAATGCAATACAAAGGAACCCAAGCAGTAGGGTATTCATTTCGATATACTCGCGAGGAGTATATCGAAATATACTGTGAAGGAAAGGAATCAGCAAGGTTCACATATCGATATACTCCTAAGGAGTATATCGAAATACAAAATGAAGGGAGTGGAGCAGTGGGATTTTCATTTCGATAATCCCTATAGTGGCATATCGAAATACACTAAGCGGAGAGAAATCTGTGAGCTCCTCATATCGATATGCACTCCTAAGCATATCGAAATACAAGATGTCCGAAAATTCATTGCTGGGAAAATGCAAAGGAGCATTTCGATATGCCTCCTTTGCATATTGAAATGAGGGACGGTTAGGTCAATCCTAACAGAACTCATATCGAAATGCATAGGGAGGGGATCAGACTATATTTCGAAATAAATGGGATAAAATGAAAGACTTTATTTCTTGAATCGCGATTGCCGAACACTCGTGGCAATCACCCGAACATCCATGAATACTTTAAATTCCCATTTCAAGTAAAATGATATTGATTGGTTCCAAATGAAATTCAATGGATATTTAAATAATTAAATATTCTCAAGGATAAATTAAAAATAACAAGAAATTATATTTAAATTTCTGAACCGTTATAGAGAAGGTGCGACAACAAATTTTATTGTGTGAAAAATAAGAGTTTCGTATTCGTGGGGATAATATGTTGATGTTTGGGAACTGGGTTTGTGTACCGGAAAATGTGGAGATTAGGAGAAATATTATTGAGGAGGGTCATAGTTCTAATTTTTCTATGTATCTGGGGTCTACTAAAATGTATCGTGACTTGCGGGAAAATTACTAGTAGAGAGGGATGAGGCGGGATATAGCCGATTTTGTTGCTAGATGCCTTACATGTCAAAGGGTGAAGATTGAATACCAACGACCGGGAGGATTAGTGCAGAGTTTACCAATACCCGAGTGGAAATGAGAGCATGTTACAATGGACTTTGTTGTGGGTTTGCCTAAATCCAAGGGAATTTTAATTCTATTTGGATTGTAGTGGATCGTTTGACAAAATCTGCTCATTTTCTTCTGACGAGGACTACGTTCTCTACGGATCAGTATGTAAAGATTTATGTGGATGAGATTGTGAGGTTTCATGGTACACCGGTGTCGATTGTCAGTGATAGAGACCCTAAATTTACAGCGAGGTTTTGGGAAAGTTTGCAGTAAGCTCTTGGTACTTCTTTGAAGTTTAGTACCGCCTTTCACCCTCAAACGGATGGACAGTCGGAGAGGACAATTCAAACACTTGATGATATTTTGAGATCATGTGTTCTTGATTTCCTTGGAAGTTGGGATAATTATTTGACGTTGATTGAATTTGCTTACAATAGTAGTTTTCAGAGTAGCATTGGTATGAAACCATTTGAGACGTTGTATGGAAGAATGTGTCGGACACCACTCTGTTGGAGTGAGGTGGATGAGCGTCAAAATTTGGGACCGGAGTTGGTACAAGTAACTTCAGAGGGAGTCAAGCTCATTAGAGAAAGATTGCGGGTTTCTCAAAGTCATCAAAAGAGTTATGCTGACAATAGACGACGAGATCTAGAGTTTGAGGTTGGAGATCATGTGTTTTTGCGAGTTTCACCATGGAAAGGCGTCGTTCGTTTTAAAGGAAAGGAAAAGTTAGCTCCAAGGTATATTAGATCTTATGAGATCACGGATAGAGTGGGGGCGATGACATATCATTTGGCTTTACCGATGGAGTTGTCTCGTTTGCACGATGTCTTTCACGTGTCAATGCTTCGAAAATACGTGAATGATCTGACGCATGTATTAGAGGTGGAGCCATTGGAGTTGCATGAGGACTTGTCGTATGAGGAGAGGTTAGTGAAGATTTTGGATCGCAAGGAACAAGTGCTACGCTCCAAGGTAGTTCATTTGGTCAAAGTCTTGTGGCGGAATCATGGAATCGAGGAAGCGACGTGGGAAAGCGAGGATGCAATGTGGGAGAAGCATCCATACTTATTTTAGGTATCCTTTTTCTTTACTTAAATTTCGGTGGCGAAATTTTCTAAGGAGGGAGAGTTGTAATACCCGTGTCCTCAAAATTTATTTATTAATTCTTTTAATTATTTTGTATAAATAATTAATGTCATTTCTATGATGATTGAGTAAATCCTTGAGGTGTAAATGATTGGGAGTCATGATGGTAGAAGAGTCTTAAGTGTGGCTTAAGTTGGTTTGAGGTGGGAAATTGAGGTTAAGGTTAATGTACGTGGTTAACTTTAAATTTTCAATCCTTGAGGTTTTGTTTTGAACATGTAATCGGACTCAGGAAAGATCATAAAGTGACCTTAGGATGTCAAATTAATGTTTAGAATGATGAGGAAGTGTTTGGGTGTGAGTTTGGAGAGTTGGGAGTCAAACTTTTAAAGTTTGGGAGTCATTCTGAGATGCTCGTCCAGACCACACTTGGGTCTCATCTGGACGAGAGACCAGAAACTTCCCAAAGTTTTTTGGAGTTGGTCGTCCGGACGACGGGGAGTCCCATTCGGACGAAGGGTGGTCGTCTGGACGAAGGTGGGGCTCATCCGGACGAAGTGGCACAACAATTTTAATTTCTTTGGGGCAATTTCGGGTTTGTCACTCCCTAATCGGTTTTATACAACCTAAAACGTATTAGGGTTATTCTAAACTCATTGTGGCCTCCCTTTGGTGGCTTAGAACCTAGAGAGAGAGAGAGAGAGAGAGAGAGGGAACTCCATTGAAGGAACTCCATCTTTGGAAGAGATTGAAGGTGTGTTGGGGAAGACTTCTTCCTATTTCTCTTGAAGCTTGGGAATCTCGTCGGAAGCATTGAGGCCACGAACAAAAGCAAGGAGAAAAATTGTTGGTATTGGTGAGTGTAAGATTATGATATCTTAATTGTACATCTTCAAGTATTTATTTGATTATTGTTGTTGCACCGATTATGTTATGCATGGTTGGGCATGATATGAAATAAAGAGAAGCATGATATGAAATAAGGAAGAGTATGATAATATATATTTATTTATATAGGCATGTGTGGCACATATGGTCATATTGGCAATGAAGTAAGTCCAGTTGTTGGCAACCTGTTTAAATCCAACAGGTGCGCGAGGCGTAACCTAATATTGTGTGCGTACGAACTATTGCCTATAGCAATAGCTATTTTCAGGGCATGAGATGCTCAAATATTTTTGAAAAAGGACTTCGGTCAACATACATGAAAGAATAATGCATGTGATGCACTTGTTAATGAAATAACATTGTTGTTGATTTTATGAATTCCGTTAATGAAATTGCTTTGAGATTGGAAGTTAAAATATTATAGTCACACTCTGTTTTCTTTGTTTTTGACTTGGAAAATAGGTTACAGGGTTAGCGGTCCACTACGAGGCTAAAGGAAGGGTTATGCTTGGTTGATGCACTTGGTTGAGGTCGTTATTTGGGGATTGTCATGTTTTGTAGTCTCATCTTAACTCTTACCTAGTATTTTTTGAATTGTCACTTATTTTAGATGACTTGTGTTTGAGACTTATGTAGTAGTTGAATTCCTTCTTATCTTGTTGACGTTGTATTGGGCTAGTGAGTACTTGCAGTGATGATGGTCTTTCATTCTAGAGCGCTTGCACTTGGTTCGTTATATTGTACTTGGGATGTTACTTGAGGATTTTATTTAAGCAAACATTTTTATTCCGTGTTTCTTTGGAAATTGTGAATTTGGGATGTTACAATTATTGTTGCCCTCGGTCCCCATCTTCTGATCTGGATGCCTGTAGAAGGATAGGATTCAGATTTATTTGAGGACCATGTAAATCGGCTCAGTGAAGACAGTCACCTCGGCCACATAGTCCTCCGGTCTTTGCCTTCGCACCTCTCCGGTTTTTACAAGATTGATCTGCCAGCGAGGAGTAGGCCCGGGCGACGGGAGTGATCGGCCGACTGGGCGTTGGACTGTACGGTCGGCTATAAGATCCTCCAGCTGACAGAATTTGTCTATCCTTTGCATAAGATCGTTCATATCCTCCGGAGGATTGATCATGAGCTCCCGGAAGATCAAACTGTCATTTTCAACACCCATCTTGAAAGAAGTAGCTGTGATACCCTGGTGGCAGTCCTAGATCTCATTGTATAATTCCTAGTATCGGTCATCATATTGTTGGAGGTATTCCCCCTGGCACTTCCGGAGGCTGGTAAGGGTGCCAACGTCCTTTCGCTGGGTGGTGATCGTGACAAAGTGAACACCGTATCCGTATTCGTATACAATTTTGATTATGCTTTCATACATATTGCGCTTTATATTCTGTCGTCTTGTGCCATTGACACAGGATATACCAAAAACACGGATCAAGTGTTGTCACTCATCATGAGTGTCGAATGCATAAGTTAATACCAAATGCACTACTAACATCCGAAATTTCGTCGTACTCTTTGGTATTGTGTTACACTTTCTATTCTGCCGCCCAGTGCCATTGACACGGGACTATATCAAAAATACGGATCAAGTGTCATCATTTATCATGAGTAACGAAGGTACTACTAACACCCGAAGTTTCGTTTACCCTTAGATATTGTGTTGCACTTTCTATTCTGTCCTCATATTTTGATAACACAAGCTATACCGAAAACACGCATCAAGTGCCATTACTCATCCTTAGTGTCGAAGACACTACTAACATCTGAAATTTCGTTATATCTTTAGATATTTATTGCACTTTCTATTATGTCGCGGCGTACCTTCAGCACACGGTATCGGTATCGCTAATTGCATTAATGAGATGAAAGAAACGCCAAAATCGTTCTTGGTTTCAAATAAATGAATACTAGAGACACAACAAATTGTTACAACAATATCACAACAATGATATTTTGTGACACTTTTGTGTTACAAAATATCACAAAAATGTCACATAATGTCACTATTGTGACATTGTTATGACAATTTTTTGTGTGTAGCATTTGAGTTTCACATATAACACCACCAACGATAATGTTTTCTTTTACCACGCTGTGTACAGGGCAGGGTATGCTCAAATGGACCGCTGAGAAGTCCCAGATTTACTTTTTCTACGTGTTCTGGGTGGCGTGCGTATGGGTCCTTGCGGTTGGGGTACAATCGTTTTTTTTTCTTTTACCAAGAATGTCACACTAATGCTAACTTATTTTTTCCAATTTTGCCATTTTTGGGCAATGGCGGGAAAAAATGGAGTGCCAGTGTACTTTAGCCAGTAAAACCATCCTCCATTACTCATAGTATAAAGCCAAGGAAGCTTGCATTAATACTTTTTAGTATACTAACATTATCTAAACAACTACTACTTAAAGCCATGATCCTCAAAGCGAGTGTCAAGTTTTCGATCAGAGCTCAGAGGAAGTAGCTACACCGGTCCCGCTCCGTCCAGCCATTTTACCGAGTAAAAAATAAAACTTCAAGCTTTCGAACCAGATTCCGAAGCCTCTCGGGTATGGAACCTCCAAACAAAGAGGTACTCTTTCGACTCACAGGACAACCTCATCACATCACAAAATGCATGGACCGAACTACCCTTCCCATTGCTCCCCCACTCTATTTTCACCCAACAAGAAAACCCATTAGATTTCACAGGCACATTCCTAATATCCGCAAACTGAAGCATTACCTCTCCGCAGATCCTTTTGCACGAGCTTAACGTGACCATCGAGTCGAGCCATGGGCACTCGGGCTGGCCCACCATTTCCTTGTAAGCCGAATTAGCGAGCCGAATTTTGTTGTTTGAGTCCGAAACCACCGCCGGAAGTTCCTCCGACTCCACCTCTGACTCGACCTCCTCTCGTTTCTTTGGGACTTGCCCCATTGGGTTTGAAGTTGCACCCTGGTGGTGTTTGCTAATAGACCCTACGCTAATACTCGAGCCCACCGGTCGGATTGGCTGGGGCGAGATCACGCTTGGGGTAATGGGTGATTGTAGTTGGAGGAAATCCCTTTCTTCAGGAAGCTCAGCTAGTCTGTTCAAATCTATTACACAATTTCCTGATTCAGTTTCCTGGGTCTGGTCCATGATTGGAAATGGGAGGAGAGGGAGAGTGACAAGGGTTGTAAAAGTTTCGGCTTCCGGCCCATGATCGAAACCGTGAATGGACATGTTTTGGGCATGGCAAGGAGAAGAAAGCCCAAAGATTTTAGATGTCTGGTGTCGCTTGATTGGTGCTGGGCCTAGGGATGTCCTTCCTCTCTTCCTGGTTCGGGTTGGCCTGGCCTGTAAATGAGCCCAGATATTCCGCAGGTAAGGAGACTGACAGATTTTTTGGGACTCCAATGAGCCATCGGAGGTAGAGTTGGTAAGAAGTAGATCTGGCTTGGGAGCAATGGGCCGGTACCGGGACATTATTTCAGCTGTTTTTGCATTGTTACCGTTCTGATTCATTGCCTGATGGATTATCATCTTAGTTTCTTGAGGTTTCTCAAACTCCACAAGCTTGACGTGAGAGGTGGTAGAGGGGACGGAGGGTGGTGGGTTAATTTATGGAGGGAGGATTGGGAATGGCCAATGATAGGTGAGCAAAGGGTGGGAGGGGAAGAAGGGAAGGAGAAAGTGACACTTGGGAATATACGGTGAGGTACGTGTTTGATGAAGGACTGAAAAATCGAGACAAGTGGGAATCAAGGGTGCATGCAAGCTCCCACATCAGTTGTATATATATCAACGCATCTTAAATCATGGATTAAGGTGGGTCTTGGGACAACACACAACAGTAAGGATTGGGGTGTTTGATTACTGCAGAGCAATCGCGCCAATCGGCGGTGGGCGCCAATCGGATTGCACCGAGTGAGGGAGTTTTTCGTTTGAAAAATCAGAACGCGTGTGTACTTGGGTCGCCATGCGTGCGAACACCTATCGGGATTAGTTTGGTCGCGCTGTGCTTTGTTTGTCGTATCTCATCCTCTCCAGATCCTCCCAATTTTTATTTTGTAATCTCATTTTAAATTCATAACCAATCGTGTATCAAGAGTTTTTTGAAAAGAACGCGTTTGTAAAAAAGTAGTTTTTATCGAATATCAATTAAATCGTAAATAAGTTTCATATTGTTCACCACAGTTAACTTGTAGTTGGCCTAAATGATTTAGTATTATTGTCTGGAAAAATTACGAGTCAGTCATTGATTCCGTTACTACTATTACCCTCTAAAAATTAACTTGATTTATATTTTCGCTTAAGAATAATTTGATGCTAACCTTGTCCATTACATCCTTTGCTAGTGACAAGGGAAGTATTGTACAATGTGGATTCAGACCTGACGATAGCTAGGTAATAATCAAGTCAATCTGACCATGAACTCGACCATTGAGATATACACCACGAGCTCGGTCATGAAGGTATATAGATGGTACGATCACCGCTTGATGAAAAATCAGATATAGGTATAAGGGTCAAGACTGCAGACATTGTCAAAGAAGGATATTCATATCACTGTGATTCCAATCTTGAATTGCAGAACGGATACGCACGACTAAGGAAACTTTTTTATCTACATGTAACGATTATGGGAAGGGGGTACGCTCCTGCGAATCTAGGCACCAACTAATTTAGGATTACTGGAGGAATAAGACACGATATAAAAAGATAGCGATGATCCACAATAGAGGTATGTGAGACTAATCTAGTACATTGTTACTTTATTCCATTATTGATCAATACACTTACTTGGTCGTCAGAGGTGGTTCAGAGACACAATATCTTACCTTGTGTTCCTTGGATTGTGGTTTTGTAGGCCAGAGGCGGAGCAACCAGGAGAAGGAGATACCAGTTTCAAGCGAGGCGAACTGTTCCTAGGAAGCTATTCATCAGTTGATGCCATTTGTGGAAACATTTTTCTTAAATCCGGTGAAAAGTTTCCTGCTCGATGGTTCAGACTCGCAACAACACGACCATGGCATTTGAAGGACAGACTTCTCGGGATCCACCACAGATAACGGTGGATATGTTTAACCAAATGCGAGAAAGGATGGAAACAATGTCTAAGGCCTTGGAACATGAGCGGCGTCAGAGCTGGCATATGAGAGAAAGATTAGAAGCGGAATCAGTCTAGAATCCTTCTCTATCGGCACACATAGAGGAGCCCATACGGAGTAATACAGTGGCAAGTCATGGGGCAAGCCACCACAAAGGGACAAACCAATGCCCCGGTCGTACAGAGGGAGAGCAAGATGTTATCACAGCCATGTAGGCACAAATAGATAAACTTCAAGACCAGATGAAAGCTAGAGCACCAGCCACAGTGGAGGAGCTGGTCCAGCACACGGTTCCTCATTCACTCAAGAAGTCATGTGGATGCCCTTGCCATGAAAATTTCAAATTCTTTCTCTTGAGACCTTAAATGGAGCTACGGATCCTCTCGACCATCTGGAGACCTACAAAAATCTGATGATGCTACAAGCAGTACCAGACGAGATCATGTGCCGAGCATTTCCCATTACTCTAAAAGGAAATACTAGGATGTGGTTCAACAAGTTAAAACCCGACACCATCAGCAATTTCAAAGAACTTAGCAAGAGCTTCGCCAGTTGCTTCATTGTGGGCCAACGGTATTATAAGTCGTCAAATCACTTGCTAACAATTGTGCAGAGCAGAGGAGAATCCCTCAGAGATTTTACTACTCGCTTCACTAAGAAGATGATGCAGGTCGAAAGTGTAGATGACAAAATATCAATCAATGCCTATATCGCGGGATTATGGTCGGGTCAGTTCTTCTTCAATCTCACACAGGATCCCCCCCAGACCATAGTTGAGCTCATGCTCAGGGCTCAGAAGCACATGGATGCAAGAGAAACCCTCAGTTCCAGGAGGGCCAGGACTACTCAAGAAGCCAGTAATGTTCCCCAGCAAAGTACTACTCGTATTTCAGAAAAGAAGAAGAGGGGAATATCTGATAGTGGAAGCCGAGATCAGAGGCCGAGGAAAGCGAATCGCCGGAGCCATCCTAGGAAACATGGAGGATCAAGCTCCAGATATCAGCACTTCACACCACTGGTGACAACCGCCGAGCAGATCTTAGAAGACTTGCACTCTGATCCTGACATGAAATGGTTGGGGAAGCTGAAGACTGACCCGAGTAGACGGTCAAGGGACAAGTACTGCCAATTTCATTGATATCACGGGCACAATACAGATGACTGCTTCAACCTAAAAAAGCAGATATAAGAGTTGATACAGAAAGGGCGACTGAGGATATTTGTCGCAAAGAAAGGGCAAAGGGAAACCCAGCCAAGGAGAGAACCAAGGAACGATAACGGTGGAGGCCGACATCAAGACGGAACCTTGGGAGAGATCAAGGTCATCCATGGAAGATTTTCTGGTGGAGGTGAGTCAAATTCTTCTCAGAAGGCTCACTTGCTGAGACTCCGAAGGGAAGACCCAATGGAGGTGTGTGTAGTTGAAAGATCGGCGAAGATGTCGAAAAACAATGAAGAAATTCCAATAATTTTTCAGAAGAGGATGAGCGGGGAACCAGCTACCCGCATGATGACCCGTTGGTGGTAAGAATGATCGTCGCCAATTTCAAGATGTAGAGGATATTGATTGACAACGGAAGCTCAGCAGATATCCTATTTCTTAGTGCGTATGACCAGTTGAAGCTGGGTCGAGATAGGCTTCTCCCAGTGAGATCCCCACTCATTAGATTTTCAGGTGAGCCAGTTTATCCGAAGGGGCAGATTGCATTGCCTGTGACGATAGGGAGAGGAAGGCATGAAGCTTACCCAAATGGTAGACTTCCTGGTGGTGGACAGTCCATCCGCATATAACACCATCATTAGCCGACCTGTCCTAAACAAAGCCAAGGCGGTAATTTCAACCTACCACCTTAAAGTTAAGTTTCATACCCCAAGTGGAGTAGGGGAGATGAAGGGAGACCAGAAGGCAGCCAGGGAATGCTACAACTTGTCACCCGGACATACATGAGAGGCCCTGACTATTCAAAATTTACAGGTTGACAGTGTAGATGCCCGAGATGAGGAGAAGATCATTCAGGGAGAAGCAGTCGAAGACTTTCAGAAGGTAGAGTTAGAGCCTGACAATCCACTGAGGCAGGTAAGTATAGGGTTGACTCTGCCCCCACCAATCAAAAGCAGCATAACTAGTTTTCTTCCAAAAAATCGTGACATTTTTGCTTGGTCCTACAATGATATGACGGGGATTGACCCCAGAATTATCACTCATCGGCTCAGTGTTGATCCCACCATGCGGTCAGTTAAGTAGAAGAAAAGGGTCTATGCATCAGAGAGGAACAGGGAAGCAGCAGAGGAGATTGACAAACTCCTCAGAGAGAGGTCAATCAGGGATGTTAACTACCGAGAATGGCTATCCAATGTGGTCTTGGTAAAGAAGGCCTCGGGAAAATGGCGTATGTGTGTAGACTTTACATACCTAAACAAGGCATGCCCAAAAGATAGTTTCCCATACTCTGAATCGATCAACTGGTAGATTCAACAGTAGGGCATGATCTCCTCAGCTTCATGGATGCCTTTTGCGGGTACAATCAAGTGAAGATGGACGAGGACGACCAGGAAAATACCTCCTTCATCACCGATCGGGGAACCTACTGCTACAAGGTCATGTCGTTCGGTCTGAAGTGTAACGACTCGCCCCCACCCTTCACAATATTGTACGCTTTGGACGTCAAGTCCCAGTTGACTTCCCAGGAGGTCACCCATCCTTGGACTACTCCAGGACGAGCACGCTTAATTGAGAAGTTCCAATAGGCTTTGACGTCCGTATAGCTTTAAAATGCCTTGTGCAAGGTAGATTCATGATCTATTATTTATAGCACACACAACTTACATCCACCAAACGATGTGGTACTTGTCCACTGACCCGGATCTCCTCTATGGGACTCCAGTTGACACCTTAGACTCGGGTGTCACAAACTCCCCCACTTGGACCACACGTCCTTGTGTGGGGTCAAGATTCTCCTACTGTCCCACATTTTCGGTTGGTACAGGCTCTGATACCATATGTACAATATTGTCTGCTTTGGACGTCAAGTCCCAGTTGACTTCCCAGGGAGTCACCCATCCTTGGACTACTCCAAGACGAGCACGCTTAATTGAGAAGTTCCAATGGGATTTGACGCCCGCACGGATTTAAAAGGCCTTGTGCAAGGTAGATTCATGATCTATTATTTATAGCACACACAACTTACATCCACCAAATGATGTGTGACTTGTCCTCTAACTCGGATCTCCTCTATGGAACTCTAGTTGACACCTTAGACTAAGTGTCACAATCTCCCCCACTTGGACCACACGTCCTCGTGTGGGGTGAAGATTCTCCTCCTGTCCCACATTTCCGGTTGGTACAGGCTCT
>NMUG010006447.1:0-12586 GCA_002855965.1 Monotropa hypopitys | reverse complement strand
CATATTTCTGTATCATAAAGTCAAATCATATTTTTGCATTTTCAATAGTGGACATAATATCTCTATTTCAAAAATTAGATCGATTGTCCTTTTTCGAAGTCAAAATAAGGATCGAATGTCACCATAATTCAACATTTTTGAAGTGCTCTAGCATATTCTATAAGGAACCATCTTTCTCCCAAATATTCATTTTATAGTCATCCTTTCCCCGGCAGAATTGAACTATGTATAATTTGATTTCTTACAAATAAGGATATGTAGGTAGCCTTTTGACCTGACCATACAAACCTTGAAACCCAAAGTTTCAAGGATTTTTCAAAAATAAATTTTATCTTCATATATATTCATTTTTCAACACATTGTTCTAATTCCAAGATCCCCATTGGAATAAATGCAGATTTCCTCACCCCAGCGAAACATATGCAAGCTTCAAAGTAGAACAACTCTAGATCAACATTCATTTTCATCAATGATGTCCTGCCATAGTGGGGAAAAATTCCGAGTCTCTATATTTGATTGTTTTTGCATCACTGAAAACCAGACAAAGAGAGGTAGTTGTTAACACTAGATTTTGGTCAACTTTCATATAGTAGTTGTTCAACCATTAAAGTCCCAACAACATGATCTCTATATCAATGTATATGGACATAACCAATTGTCTTATAGTAATCTTCTTGTCATAACTAGAAGAATGACACTAACTGAAGTTAATTTGGCCAATGAGTGTATTTTGGTCATTCGTAATAGTCAAAATCACGAGACACTATTTCATTACAACTGTATTTGGACAAATCCAATATATGCATAACAATCATAAGATCAAATGAAGAGGAATGACAACCACTTGACTTATTTCTAACTCCAGGGGTACTTCTATCATTTTTAGGACAGAATAAGGGGTTCGGGATGCCATTTCACTATAAACATATTTTCCCAAAACCGATCATACCGCGATGATCCTCGCATTGAAATGAGAACAATGATAGTAACTGGGGGTCAATTTGGACATCGAAAACATTTCAGGAAGTGTAGAAATTAAACTAGAACCGAACGGATCTGTCCGGAGCACCAAAACCTATATAGATAAATGTGGGGCCCAACACTAATTTTGTACTGACCTTGGAAGATTCTAAATGGGACAGAAACAAAAGTTTTGGACAAAACATTGTACGAAATAGCCAAGTGTTGTGACACATCAGCACGCATTACTGTTGCTATTACAATACCGACTCAAATAGTGTCGCTGTTGTAATAGCGGCATTCTCCCCTTCTAATAGCCTATAAATAGAGACAATCCCTTTTCATTTTACCAATAATTTCGAGGTAGAAGCCCCTCTCTATCTCCAAAAATCCTATTCGGGACATTCTCTCTAGCTTTCAAGCCAAAACTGGCTTCCAAAGCTTCTTCCAAAACTCTTGAAAAATCCCTCTGAAGTCTATACCTATTGTAAAACAACCCTATTCCTATAATCAATCCTATATCAGAAATCCTCATTATAGCGCCACATAAGTTTTAAAAGGCTAAAATACTTTCCAAAAATACTATCTGGGTTATAGTTCGGTCTAACCTATACATCCAAACCCATTATAATCGGCATGTATAATCGTAGCTATAATTTCAATTTATTTTCAACACAATAGCAATGTAAATTTTATTATTACTCTGTATATTTTAATTTCGTAATGTAGTTAAATAAAAGTAGACCTAGGTTTATTCACAAAAAGTAAAGTATGCTCTATGATTGCCACTTTGATGGATCTTTCACATAAAAAATGCTTCCGGTTTAAACCTTGGTCTATTATAGTCTAATGACCCACTATATATCATAAAGTAGAGTATGTTTTGTGATTGCCGTTTATAAAAGACCTCTTGTAGCAAAAAATACTGCATTAATAAATTTTGTATCATTAAAACTATCATTATCCAGCATTGTCAATTTCCATGTATAGAATTTATTGCATCAATAATCCAAGTATAATTTAAAGATAAAAAGGTCAATTATTGGAAAATATAGTACTGAAAGGGCGATGTGGGGTGACTAAGTCCTTCCCCACTCGTAATGGTAAATCCTGAACCCATATTTTTCGTACACAAATCAAACAGAGTTGTTATATAAAATCATCCTCGTATCGGATGAAGATTTTAAGTAAAATCGTTCTCATATGAACGAGAATTTTTGGGTGACCTAACACACCCTCATCAATGTTAGGTGGTAACTCTGTATAATTTTTAAATTGTTCCAGTTGTGCTCATAAATAGCATTTTCAAACATCGTCACGTCAAAGTCGATAACTTATTCTCTACAAAAAAAATCTGGGTGCGAGAGTGTCCATCTAATGTAGTGAATGCATAATATGTATTAATTTCAAGCCCTCATGAAAAATACGATGGACCCTCGAACCTAGTATTCTGATACCATGTTTTCATGACCTCAATTTCTAGAATATAAATACACACCATAATGTTATTGTCATGACCTAACCCAAATCGGGTCATGATTGGCCAACGAGAAAGCTCACAAAGGCCTAAATTAACGAGTTAAGCGATTCCATCACAAAATTATAATAAATGTGAAAGCATGAACAAATACACAGAGGAGTGCAAAAATAAGATTCCATTACCACATTTTCCTTTTGCAATAGCTGAGGCTCATAATGGCCTTTTACAATCAAAAGAGAGTACAATAAAGTTATTTTCTTCTAAGCCTCCAAGTTATGCCTTCTCATGCCCTATTGAAAATTTTTAATGAAAACACATAAGCATTATGCTAGAGTGAATCAAGATATGCCAGAGTTGCTAGTTTCATGGATAATAATATTCTAACCTTTTCGAAAGGCAATTTATAATGTAATAAGTGACTCAATATCCCAGAATTTCATAGTCAGTGTTAGGTCACATCAGACCTTAATGGATTTACGGCATCTTTCAATCCATGATCAATATCCACATCCAATGCATTTCATGAGCATCATTGTACTTTCATAGTTCCATGGACACATTTATCCTTTTTACTAACCACAGTACCAATGAAAGGGAGTGACCCCCCCCAATTATCAATTAGTGGCATGATATCATCCAAGATCACATGGTCATGATCATTCCCCTTATAGCCATCCTTGCCATGCTGGTATCTGACCTCGTCCCCAGCAGCTAGGACACCGTGTGGAACATTTATCTTTCCCAATCATGTTATGTCTATGCTAATAATCAAGTAAACACTTCATTGTTTATCCATGTATAAAGGAGGGATTTTATGCTTTATCCATTTCTTTGTAAATCACAAGATAATATCATGGAAAGCTCAATAGCCATAAGATAATTTGCCAAAAACGATCAAGCATGTTTACACAAGTACAAGTAACCAAGACATATAGAGATTCACTTGATTCAGTTGGATATCCTTTGCTTTTTAGCCCTTTATCCTCAATTATCTTCTAAGCCCAAATCTCCCATTTATTTCAATTTCATCATTTTCTTTCCTTTTTAAATTCCAGCATTGCTGATTTTCTTACTGCCGAATAGGCCTTGCCGAACTAGGCTTGGCCGACTGCTCCTATCCAGAGGGCCAATTGACTGAGCATATAAGGGACTCAATGGTTACTGGTCGCAAAAACAAACCAGAGGGCATATCAGAACAGTCCGGATGGATTCCCTGCCGAAAGCTATCTGGACGCACACAATACTGGCCGGAGGGCTTACTAGCTGAACATTGGCCGAAGGGCTCTCTGGCCGAACATAATACTGGTCAAGGGTTAGTGCACAGATATAAGAAGGGTCAGATGGACTTGGAAGAACACTCAAGGCCTCTAAGATGAGCATATTAATTAACAAGCATTCAAAATAGGCCGAAGGCCTATTGTCTGAGCACAAAATAGGCCGAAGGGCTTATAGGCCGAACAACTAAGCAAGATGTGGTTGAGATGAGTAAGTCATGCCAAGTAGAAATATGTACTGCCGGTTAGGTCATTTTGGAGATCTGGTTATCACAAGGCTTTGTCGTCTGGCTATTTGCGGAGCAACCAATCAAAAGTGGCATGAACAATAACGATTTGATTGGGGATTCTCAGTGCTGAGTGGGAGTACCAAATTACATGAGGGCATCGGTCGAATCAAGACCGAGCACAATGGGAGTGTGGGAACCAAGTGTTCCGGACTTCTAACCGATCGAAATAGGTCGATATGTAATTACAAGTGTTTGGGGCCAAATGCCCACTCAATCTAATGCTTATCCGAGTATAAAAGGCCTTTAGTCCAAAGAACGGACATGATTCTAACCGAGCACAAGTGTTCTGGTCATGAAATAGGTCGACATCAACATAGGTCATTGGTCTGATTACCTGGCCAAGCTAAACAAGGCTTTTTTCGAGCTGAATGAAGCTCTGCCGAGCTAAAACAAAAGGGATGCCACACAAAGGAGAAGTTCTGGCACAAGGGGTTGTGCAACAATACTTCAAACGAGTCTGTTAGACGAGTCTCAGTGTGGCTAGACCTTTAAAGAGGTATGCCAAGCAGTTGGTGGTACTGCCAAACAACAATGGCCAAGTGCTTATATAAATGGAATTAAAACAAGGGAAAGGTTACCTTGGGCCAAAGTGACGGAGGCCTAACGTTTTGAGAAATGAACAAGTACTGATGATACGAAAGGGTGTTTGCCGACCAAGATGGAGGCTAACTACTCCGAAAGGGTGTTTGCCAAGCACTGGAAGGTTGGCCGAAGGGTTGGTTGAGTTGGTATAAAGGAAGGACTTCTTGGGGAGAAATTTTTGAGTAGCATTTTGCCGGATGGAGTTTGATTAGAATATAATTTGAACAGAAAATTTATATAGGCTCAAGAGAGGTAGTTGGCCCTCACTAAATGCTCATTAATTCTCTGCCCAGTCTGTCGAGCTACTGACCACCCAGTCGCCAATCGGCCGCCTAACACAACCACCTGATAGCTGCTTTATGCAGCTTTTCATAGCTTTAGCCGCCCAGCCGCCGACAGTTCAACTGACATGGCCGAAGTGCCGATGACGTGTAGGCCCTATCGACTTTCCTAATTTATAGTTCTGTCCCATTTTCTCAAATTTCAACACTTTGGCCCCTAATTTCAATTATTTCATATGTTTTAGACCCCTAAATTCATCTAAGTGCCATTTTAACCTCAAAACACTTTCAAAAAAACTCCCAAAATCCCAAAAATATATTTTAATTTAATAATCCTATTTAAGCATATTTTATCAGATTGGGGCCTCATGTCCTCCCCATATTTAGAAAGTTTGGTCCCCAAACTTGGGAGAACTACTGAATGAATACGAGTGATAAGATCAAAATTATACCTAAATTAAACAACTCTAGATATTTATGGTGCATATCGCTCTCTTTCTCTCAAGTGGCTTTATTTCCGGACTGGTTGTCCCACCAAACTTTTACCAAGGGAATGACTTTGTTTCTGAGCTACTTCTCTTGCCGATCCATGATTCGCACTAGCCACTCTTCGTAGGACAGATTCTTCTCTATCTCTTTAGGTGGTTGGACCAAGACATGCATTGGGTCTGATATATATTTCCGATGCATCGATACGTGGAATACATCATGGATGTTGGTCAACTCTGATGTTAAGGCAACTAGCCCAATTCTTTAAACTATATCAAATGGTTTGACATACCGCAGATTCATCTTTCCTCTTTTTCTGAATCGGATGACGCCCTTCATTGGTGATACTTTTAGAAATACCTCATCGCTCAGCATAATTTTTTTGAAGATCTTGGGCTACCTTCAATTGATCCTGAATCAACTTGATCTTCTCCGTTGTTTCTTGTAAGATCTTGGGCCCTGTGAGTTCTATTTATCCAACTTCTGACCAACACAAGGGTGACCTACAATTTCTAATGTATAATGCTTCAAATGGTGACATCCCAATTCTTGCTTGATAGTTGTTATTGTAGGCGAACTCTGCCAAAGGTCAGTGCTCTTCCTAGCTTCCTTGAAATTCAATACACATGCCCATAATAGATCTTTTAATGTTTGGATTGTTCTTTTAGATTGACCGTCCGTTTGAGAGTGGAATGTCATGTTGAAATTCAGCATTGTTCCCATTGCCTTTTATAGTGACTTCCAAAATCTAGATACAAATCGTGGATCTCTGTCCGACGTGATTGATACTGGTGTTCCATGCAACTAGACGATTTCTCGCACATAAGTAGCCATCATTTGGTCCATCGAGTATGTGTTATTGATTGGAATAAAGTGCAAGGATTTTGTCAAATGATCGACTATGACCCAAATATCGTTATTGCCTTTGATTGATCGAGGAAATCCTACAACGTAGTCCATCATGATGTCTTTCCATTTCCACTTTGAAATTGGTAGAGGGTGGAACAGTCCTACTACTTCTGTCGTAATTCTTTAACTTGCTGACATTGCAGACATCGATTGACATTATCGATTATGTCTTGTTTCATTACCATCCACCAATAGTACTTCTTCAGATCTTGATACATCTTCGCCTGACCTGGGTGAACTACAAACTTTGACTTGTGGCCTTCGTCCATGATATTTAGTTTGATTCCTTTGTCATTGGGTATGCATATTAGGTTCCAAAACATGAGGATGCCATCTGATGTAGTGAATTATCCTTCGTGCTTATCTCAGGCATCCTCAAGGATTTTCTTTAACTTGGGGTCGCTTATTTTCAAGGATTTGACTTCTTATAGGATGGAAGGTTCGACGATGATTGCTTATAGATGTTCTAGGAAAGGATGATTCACCTTTCTCTTTTCTTTTTGACTTAAGGCGTCTGCCACAACATTGGTTTTCCAGGGATGATACTAGATATTGAGATCGTAGTCCTTCATGAATTCCAACCATCAGCGTTGCCTAAGGCTCAACTCCTTCCTAGTGAAGATGTACTTCAAACTCTTATGGTCGGTGAAAATATCGCATATGACTCCGTAAAGATAACGATGCCAGATTTTTAGCATAAAGACCACTGCGGCAAGCTCCAGATCGTGCATAGGATAGTTATTCTCGTGAGACTTTAGTTGTCGCGAAGCGTACACAATCACCTTCTCGTGCTGCATTAGAACACGTCCTAGCCCTTTGTGTGAAGCATCGCAATAGACCGTGAAGCCTTCTTCTCCACTAGGTAAGGTCAAAACAGGTGCCGTTGTGAGTCTCTTCTTCAGTTCGTGGAAGCATTCCTCCAGTTCTTTGGTTTATACAAATGGTTCTCCCTTACATGTCAGCTCCTTCGTAGGCATCACAATCTTCGAGAAATCTTGAACAAAATGATGGTAGTAACCGGCATGTCCTAAGAAGCTGCGGGCCTCCGTTACTGATGTTGGCACTGTCCAGTCGAGGATGGCTTCGATCTTCTGAGGATCTACTGAGATTCCGCATTCGTCGATAATGTGCCTAAGGAAGTGAACACTTTTGAGCCAAAATTTGCATTTGCTGAATTTTGAGTACAACTTCTTCTCCTTCAAAGTTTGTATGACGATTGACAGATGGGTTGTGTGATGCTCTTCATTCCTCGAGTAGATGTATAAATGCTGCTAGTGCATTAGTTACTTCGAAAGGCATGACTAGAAATTCGAAATGACCATATCGCATACGAAAGACCGCCTTCTCTATATCCTCAACTTTAACTTTGAGCTATTGGTATCCCGAACTAAGGCCGATCTTTGAGAACACTCAGGATCCTTGTAGTTGGTCAAATAAGTCGTCGATTCAGGGTAGCAGGTATCGATTCTTAATGGTGACTTTATTTAGCTCCTAGTAGTCAATACATAATCGCATGGTTTCATCCTTTTTTATGAACAAGACTAGGGCTCCCCAAGGTGATGAACTAGGTCAGACAAAGCTTTTGTCGGTTAGCTCTTACAACTGCATCTTTAATTCCTTCAGCTCTGCTGGTGCCATATGATATGGTGTTTTGGAAATTGGTTGCATTCCTGGTACAACTTTAATAGAAAATTCTATTTCTCGATCGATCGGCATTCCTAGCAATTCTTCAGGGAAGATTTCCGAGAAGTCACAAACTACTGGGACATCGATGGTTGAAAGATCCTTTGTCGGAGTTGATGTGATGCTACAAAGGTAGCCTTGACATCCTTTCTGCAGAAGTCACCGACTTGGGATACAAATATGAAACATAGTGGTGAGACAACTCCTCCCTCTTCGATTTTCGACTCCCCACCTTTAGAATCCACAAAGGTGATGAATTTTCTAGCACAGTCAATCTTGACATTGAACTTGGACAGCCAGTCCATGTCGATGATGACATCGAAGTGTGCCATAGAAATAGGGATTAGGTTTAGAGACATCGATACTCTGCCCATGCGTGTATCGCAATCCTTATAGATTGATGAGCATAGAACGACCTTGGTCATAGACTGAGACACAAGTAAGTTGTAGCCCAAGGGTATAGGTTCTTTACTAATCTTCTCAGCATGCGACTTAGAGATAAACAAATGGGTTTAAATGGAATCGAACAAAGCATAGGTAGGAATTTTAGAGACAAAGATTCTACCTACCACCACTCTGTCATCGTTCCTGAGATCTCCTGGGACAAGAGCGAATGCTCATCCTTGCTGCTGGTTGTTGCCGTTGTTGCAGTCTCCCTATGGGTTTGCTTTGGGAGCTCCAACAGGCACTTAGTTTGCTCTCGTTTGGACATTAGGGCAGTCTCGCTTGAAATGTCTAGCCTGGTTGCAACCAAAACAAGTATTGGGTGCTTTGTAGGTTCATTCTCCATTGTGGTAGCCTTTGCATTTGGGACAGGGTGGCACCTGCATTCTTCGATCTTCATTTCTTCCTTTATGATTTCTTCCCAAATTTGCCATTTGTGGGTGACTGGATTTCCCTTGATTCTGGTTCTGCCTCTTTCTCTCTTAGTAGCATCGCGTCTCATCTACATCTTACTCTACGAGGATTGCCATGTCGAGGACATCCACATATGTGGGTAACTGAAGGGGTCGTACCAACCTCCAAATTTCATGGTTCAGTCCATCCTTGAAATGTCGGGCTTTGATTTCTTCTGTGGCCATGAGGTAAGGCACATACTCTAATAGATTGGTAAATTCTGCTTCATACTCGGCCACCATCATGGCTCTATGCTGCTTAAAGTTCTTAAATTTCAGTCGCTTGGTGTTCTGCATCGCCCTAGGCATAAATTTCTACTTAAAGATCTCCAATAATCTTGCCCAAGTCATTTCGGGCTCCATGGCACTTTTCAAGTTCCACCACTTGTTTGCCTCTCTGACCAACAAGTAAGATCTGATCTCTACCTTCTGTTGATCTGAACATCAAAGGACTCAGAAGTTCTTCTCCAGCTCTGCAATCCATTCACTAGCTTTGACCAGGTCCATGCTTTCTTTGAAAGTCGGGGGCTCCAGCTTGAAGAAATCTTTCACAACTGCAATGTTAGCAGCTCAGTGAGCGGGGTCGACAATTTATTCTTCATCGAGGACCAGTGGGGGTTCAACTACTGGATCCTGCTGGTTGAAATATTGGAGGATCGTCTCTTGCTGGGCTTGGACCATTCCAACTAGCATCCTCACCATCTCACGAAGCTCATTCACTTCATCGCGCCCTTCTTCGTTTCCTTAACCGTACCTTGTGTTAACCATTCTGTCCAGATAAGGCTTGCAAGTCAGAAAAATGATAAGGATGGGAAAGGCGAAACTTCATTCATTGATGTAACCAATTCATTTCAGATTTAGTGGCGTTCGAGACACACTACAAAATATTCTGGGACTACTAGTCCTCTTTAAACTCAAGAGGCTTGTCCATCATATGGATCCGAGTCTAGCTATTCCCATCCCCATGGGTCTTCTTCTTCCGCCATTTCCTCGTCTGAGGGTCAAGCTCTGGCTCATCCTCTTCACTCATCTCATCATCACCGAATTCAGGCTCGGCCTCTAGATCTGCATTGGGAATAAGGTTTCTCATGGCATCAAGGAGACCCTATAGTTGCCATTGTTGGATCGATTCTCTTGCCACTTGTCATGCATGTTCTTGAAGCTCCAAGTAGTAGTTGATCATCTCTTCAAATTGATGCTCGACCCTATGCATGTACTGATTTGCTATCCGATTCATTGCTGCAATGGCCATGTCTATTGTGTCAAAATAACTCGCTCCTGGAGGACATCTTCCTCCAAAGGCAGCACTCTGTGAGGTCCCACCTCATGGCGGCCATAAGAGTCGTCACCGTTGTATCCGTCATTGTTGGAGTTGCTAAAATCACTGCTAGACATGTCTACAAGATACATATATAAACACACATCTCCAAGGCTATTCACAACTTTAAATTTTATAAGTGCCACTAGTGCACGCCTCGTTCCTATCTTTGAGCAAGCTCAAAAAAGCCTAAATTAACGATTTAAGGGATTTCATCACAAAATAATAATAATTATGGAAGCGTGAACAAATTCCTAGAGGAGTGCATAAATAAGATTCTATTACCACATTTTCCTTTTACAATAGATGAGACTCATAATGGTCTTTTACAATAAAAAGAGAGTATAATAAAGTGATTTTGTTCTAAGCCTCCAAACTATACCTCCCCATGCCTTGCTGACAAATTTTAATGAAAACACATAAGCATTATGCTAGAGTGAATCAAAATATGCCATAGTTACTAGTTTCATGGATAAAAATATTCCAACCTTTCCAAAAGGCCATTTATAATGTAATAAGTGGCTCAATAGCCCAAGATTTCATAGTCAGTGTCAGGGCACATCAAGCCTCAATGGATTTACAGCATCTTTAAGTCCATGATCAATATTCTCATCCAATGCATTTTATGAGCATCATCGCACTTTCATAGTTCTATGGACACAATTATCCTTTTTACTAATCGTGGTACCAGTGAAAGGGAGCGACCACCAATTATCAATTAGTGCCATGATATGATCCAAGATCACCTGGTCATGATCCTTACCCTTATACCCATCCCTGTCCTATTGGTATCTGACCCTGCCCCAGCAGTCGAGCCACTGTGTTGAACATTTATCTTTTCCAATCATGTTATGTGTGTACCGATAATCAAGTAAATAGTTCATTGTTTATCCATAAAAGAGGGATTTCATGCTTTATCCATTTCTTTATAAATCACAAGATAATATCATGGAAAGCTCAAAAGCCATAAAATAATTTGCCAAAACGATCAAGCATATTTACACAAATACGAGTAACTAAGGCATATAGAGATTCACCTGATTCGGTTGGGTATCCTTTGCTTTTTATCCCTTTATTCTTAATTATCTTTCAAGCCCAAATCTATCATTTATTTTAATTTTATCATTTTCTTGTTTTTCTAAATTCTAGCATTGTCGAGCTCCCTACTGCCGAATAGGCCTTTCCGAACCAGTCTTGGTCGATTGCTCCTGTCCGGAGGGCCTGTTGGTCGAGCATATGAGGGACTCAATGGTTAATGGCCATAAAAACAAGCTAGAGGGCATATCAGAACATTTCGGAGGGCTTTCCTTATGAAGGCTATCTGGACGCACACAATACTGGCCGGAGGGCTTATTGGCTGAACACTGGCCAAAGGGCTCTTTAGGCAAACACTGGCCAAACATAATACTGTTCAAAGGTTAGTGGCCGGATATAACAAGGGATAGATGAACTTGGACGAACACTCAAGGCCTCTAAGCTGAGCATATTAATGGTTAATCATTCAAAATGGGCCAAACGCCTATTGGCCGAGCACAAAACAACCCGAAGGGCTATTAGGCGGAAGGGCTTATGGTCTGAACAACTGAGCAAGCTGTGACCGAGCTGAGTAAGTCATGCCGAGCAAAAATAAGTACTGCCAGTTAGGTCATTTTGGAGATCTGGTTATCACAAGGCTTTTCCATCTGGCTATTTGTAGAGCAGTCGATCAAAAGATGTCGGAACAACAATGGTTTGATTGGGGATTCTCAGTACTGAGTGGGAGTACCAAGTTACATGAGGGCATCAATCGAATCAAGGCTGAGCACAATGGAAGTGTAGGAACCAGGTGTTCTGGACTTCTAACCGATCAAAATAGGTCGAAATGTAATTACAAGTGTTTGGATCCAAATGCCCACTCAATCTAATGCTTAGGTGAGCATAGAAGGCTTCTGGTCCAAAGAACGGACATGATTCCAGCTGAGCACAAGTGCTCTGGTCATGAAATAGGTCGACATCAATACGGGTCATTGTTCTGATTACCTGGCCAAGCTAAACAAGTCCTTTTCCGAGCTAAATGAAGCTCTGTCGAGATGAAACAAAATGGTTGCCGCAAAAAGTAGAAGTTCTGGCACAAGTGGTTGTGCGAAAATGCTTCAAATGAGTCTATCGGATGAGTCTCAGTGCGGTTGGACTTTTAAAGAGGTCTACCGAGGAGTTGGTAGTACTGCCAAACAACAATGGCCAAGTGCTTATATAAATGGAATTAAAACGAGGGAAAGGTTACCTTTGGCGGAAGTGCCGAAGGCCTGAATTTCCGAGAAATGAACAAGTGCTAATGATCTGAAGGGATGTCTGTCAAGCAGGATGGAGACTAACTGCTCCAGAAGGGTGCTTGCCGAGCACTGGAAGGTTGGCCAAAGGGTTGTCCAAGCTGGTATGAGAGAA
>NMUG010006446.1:0-12587 GCA_002855965.1 Monotropa hypopitys | reverse complement strand
GCAGTAGAATACTTCGGTTAATAAGTTCACTGGTATTCTTTTCTAAGTGTATCAGATAGTGAGAAGAGGAGAAGACTTTACCTACTGAGGTGCTTATTAGATAGTTCTTGGATATGGCCAGAGAGAATGATCTCCTTCTTCACTATGTTGATACAGCTCTGCTACCCCTGGTTCTAGTAATGCCTTAAGAGACAAAATACACCAGGACTCACACTGCTCAACCTCCTGCTCACACACGCTCTCTCGAACTCTCTCAATATGCCATTAGAAAAAATCTCAGCAGCTTACTCTCATCTCCTCCTTGACTCACTCTCTCTCTGTATATGTATAATGCACTTAGAGTGCTTTTCAAAAACTAGCCAACGGTTGAGAGTGCATACACATGGGACATAATCGAATGGGACATCACAAGACAGTCTGCATGTTTCAGACTTCAGATGGCTTGTTTCAGATGGCTCAACTTAGAGCATGAAGGAAGCAACTTTGCTTTTTGTCTGAGACAAACCCAGTTCCTATATTCGGCAAACATCTGGCATAAGTCGATTTGGTTGGATTGGGCCACGAATTTGGTTTGAATTGATCCACAAAACATTTTAACTGTAAACTAAATGGTATTCCAGCTTGCATTTAACCTGAACATATCGAATTCACTATTTTAGTCCGAAAATCATAGACTGGCAGACACACCGGCATATGCACCGGTCTAGACACCGGTGGATCCGGTCTTTGCGCTGGTCTCTGCGCCGGTCCTTAGGCCGGTTCCTGGTGAATTTCCAAATTTTATTTTTTTGGCTTGTTCTACTAGAAATCCACGTTTCTATTACCGGGAATACGTGTTTATGACATATTGAGAGTCTTAAGAATTAATTTGATCTTCCTAGATTAGCCATATGACACCTATTGTTCATTGATGATCAATTCTCTAACTCAGGTGCATTGATTTTCTTCAATTACACATAATGTCACAACCCGTATTTTATAAAGAAATTTTCGGAATATAAATTGTATTTAAATTAGATTTGGATTCTTAATTTATTTTATCTTAAAATCTTAGTGCGATTTTAGGTGGTTGACCCTAGGATGAGGTAGAGGATTCGGTTACGAACCCAACGCAGCTTGAATCACCTCAATCGGAGGTCGGACGAAGAAGTGATGATCGAATTTCCCTCGGAGCCCACGCGTTAAGATTTCTAGAAAATTTCTGGTCCGGTCATCCGGACCATGGCCGAGTTTCGTCCGGACGAGCTCGGCAGGGAAGGAGCAAAATGTTTCAGCAGTGGTCGTCCGGACGACGGGTTAGTCTCGTCTGGACGAAGGTCCCAGAATTGGTATTTTTGTCCCAGGAGGTATCGTCCGGACCATGGGGGTGGTCGTCCGGACCAAGTTGGGTTTCGTCCGGACGACGGTGAGCTTCGTCCGGACGACACGCACAGAAAATGTGTTGTTTTGTGTTTTAATGAGGGGTAATGTCATCCTTTCACTCCTAGGTCATGCCTTATACCCCAAAACGGCCAGAACACTCTCTCTCTCTCATTTTTCTAACCCTAGAGCTCCTCTCCCTCCCTCTCTACCTCCCATGGCTTCTCCACCTTCTCTCTAAAGTTTGAGGGCCTTCCGGGCATCTCCCGGACTTCGTGCAAGGATTAAGGTTGTTCCCCGCGGCGAGATCTTTCTGGTGACGTAGGTGGTGAAGTTGTCCTCCAAGATTTTCGGGTAAGTCAATTAGTAAAGTGGTTTTCTTGTGTTGGTCCTTTGAGGACTTTGATTCCCCTTGACCTTGGCTTTCCATTGATGTATGTAGCTTGCATCGGTGCTAAGGACCTCGTGGCTAGGATTCCCGTCATCCTCGGAGCTTAAGGTAAATACGCTCTTATCTCGTGTTCGCGTAGTTATGTTAGATCACCAATTTGATTTGAAAGATAAAATTCAAAGGTTTTCCTTAAAAATCCATGTTTTGAGAAATATGCACTCCATGTGTTTGTTGAAACGAAATTGATGTCATCCTTGCATTAGAATGAGAAATCCTTGTTGATTGTGAGGATGTGTGGTAGTTAATTTCATGTCTAGGTCTTGTAATTGAATCTTGGGAGTTTGATGAAAATTGGGGGTTTCGGTCTAAGTGTTTTCCTTAGTGGAATTGAGTGGTGATTATGGCCCGCTAGGTGTTTGATGAATTGTTCGGGAGATTTACGAGTATAAGTCTTAGTTCCGTGGAATTGTTAAGTATTGGTTAGACCCTTGTATGTGGTCTAGGAGGAATTTGGGTGACTTTGCTTAGGCCCTTGAATGTGTGGCCTTGATGATTTGACCCTTGTATGTGGTCTTGGACTTATGGTTGAGAACCCCGGATGATGAACTAGGTGTCCTTGGTAACTAGGACCCTTGAATGCATTTATGCATGATAGGCGTTTAGTGAAATGCCTTGGTGTAGAGAATTGGGATTGTGTGTGTGAATTCGTCATACTAGACTAGGGAACTTGTCCCTAGGCTATCGACACTCGTGATAAGATGGTTTAGGTGAATTCGTCACCATCAATTTGGGAACTCATCCCTCGTTAGCAAACTCGTTGCCCTTGTAGGAGAACTCGCCTCCATTGACTAGCATTCTAAAATCTACTCAATTCACTTACTAAATAACCAACCATAAATAAACCCAAACGTGTGAAGGTAGTGTGGGTGGTCAAATGATGTGGCCCTTGTTTGTTGTTAGATAATGCATCTCTCGTGGCACTTTGTGAGTTGGTGTATCCTTCGTGACACCTTGTATTCGGTGCATCCCTCGTGGCACCTCGTGTATAGTGCATCTCTCGTGGCACTTCATGTGTGATGGTGTATTCCTCGTGACACCTCGTATGATAGTGCATCCCTCATGGCACTTCGACGTGAGTGAGTCCATACTTGTCCTCGCCAAGGAGACTCTAAATCGATCCCGGGCTTAATGGTTTTCCAAATTGGTTTTCAACATGATGATCCATGTTTGGGGTCGGCCGGTCCTTACTCGTGGGACTGTTCGAGACTTATGTGATCCTTTCAAAATATAGTCCACTTTGGGGTAAGCCGGTCCTTATTTAGTGAGGCGACCGAGACTTGTGAGACTTGGTTTCAAAGTGATGTTAAGCCGGGAGTCGAACACACTATTTAAACAAGATAATCAATCTACCTATGTGTACCTATATATATAGATATATAGAGGATAGTAGGATATGATACGGTTAGGTGGATTGTGATTTGGCTAAGTCGTGGAATTATCCCATTGAGGATATTTGGCTAAGTCGTGGAATTAGTCATGGTAAATGTATGGTCCTTTATGGATAGTGGAAGGCTTGGGCCTCATTGTAGATGAGTTGTGTTCTTGGGAGAGTTCTCCCTCGTTATGGTGATAGTTCACCATGCCGTGCGATCGTGGTCGGGATCCTTGGTCCTTATAACCCTTGTGTTAGTACGCGTTGCCTAATTGTGTAGATGGTAATACTTGGTAGAAGGAGAGGGTGGTGACTTACGTGGTAGTTAGTCTTGAGTAAAGGCAAATGGTTGGGTTTTCTCTTAGTACGCTTGTGTTGATGAAGGTCTTGGTTAGACTTATGCGTTGAACTTGGTTAGTGACTTGGTGGTGGTGTTGGGGTTGTGAGACTTGTTCATGCTTGGGATTGCAGGAATTCATACCACTTGCACAGGTCACCATAGTTACGTTTGCACTTGATAGGTGCATATTTGCTGGGTCTTTATGACTCAATCTTTTTTCTACAGTTCTTTGCAGGTTTGCAGGGTTGGATAGCTAGTAGTGAGGAGTTGGCTTTAGCTTGCTCCTGGTCCCTTTTGTGTGAGGAGCTTTCTCATTTATTTCATTTATGCACTACAGCTTTCCCCCTTACTTTTCCCCCTTGTAGCCTACGGGCATTCCCTTTTCTTTAAAGAGTTGTAATATGGTTTTATTGGAAGCAAATTCATAAAATAAAAGGGATTGTTTCTATTTTATTTCCGCATGTTTTATAATTCACGGCCCCTTGTTTGTGGTTTGGTAAATATGGTTTCACAGTAAACCTTTCTTTTAATTCCATTTTAAAAAAATGGTTTGAAATTTCGGGGCGTGACACATAAAGACCTTTAGATCTTAATCTAAGAGATATAAGAACAATTGTAATATGTTGAGACATCATTAAAACCAAGCCCTATCATATGGTGTCACGACGAGGAATTGAGGCAAACCCAGAGAAAATAAGGATGATTATGGAGATGAAGTCCCCGAGAACTGTTAAGGAGGTGCATCTTCTTACAAGATGTGTGGCTGCCCTTAACATATTTGTATCAAAGGCCACTGATAAATGCCAACCATTTTTCAAAATCCTGGAGAAGTCTTTTGAGTGGACCCAGGAGAGTGAGCATGCATTTAGCCAATTGAAGCACTATCTTCAGAGTCCTCCATTGCTCAACTCAACAGTTGATGGGGAAGAGATGTTCTTGTATATTACGGTATCTTCGTATGCTGTCAACTCAGTCTTAGTTTGAGAAGATGGTGGGGTATAGTATCATGTGTATTACACGAGCAGGGCTCTACGCAGACCAGAGACGAGATACCCAAAAATCGAAAAAGCGGCTTTCGCTATGATAACAGCAACAAGAAGGCTACGACCTTATTTCCAGTCTCATCCCATCAGTGTGATTATGAATCTACCCCTCAAAAGAGCTTTGTACAATCCCGACACCTCAGGACGACTAATCCAATAGTCACTGGAACTGGGGGATTTGATATGAGCTATAAGCCGAGAAGCACGACTAAAGGCCATGCCTTGGCTGATTTTTTGGTTGAGTACACAACGCCGGATGATGAAGTCTCAAAGGAAGAAGTTGAATTGTGTCTCCTTCAGGTGGATGGTTCTACGACCAGGAAAGCTAGTGGTGCAGGTTTGGTTCTGACTTCTCCTGACGAACAAAAAATGAGGTATGCATTGAAATTTGAATTCAGAGCTACAAATAATGAAGCTGAGTATGAGGCTCCGGTCATAGGGTTCCAAATCGCCCAGATTATTAGGATAAAGTGTCTGGCGGCGGTGAGTGATTCTCAGTTGATTATCGACCAGTTAAAAGGGGAGTTTGAGGCAAAGGAAGAATCCACGGGGAAGTATCTTCAGGTGGTCAAGCGACTAATTCAGGGCTTTGCCTGATTCTCAATTTCTCATGTTCTCTGAGATGAAAACCAAGAGACTAACTAGTTGGCCAAGACAGACACTTCCATGGAAGAGCTAATGCCCAATGGGACGTTAGTCCAGTTGTTGTGGTCTCCTAGCATATGGGAGGTAGATCTCTCAATTTTGCTGGTTGGCTATTCTAGTTCTTGGGCTGAACCAATTGTCATCTACATTATGACTGGAGAGGTGCCAGATGATAGAGTTAAGGCTAGGAAGTTAAGGATCCGAGGGACGAGGCATGTGCTAATTGGTGATGTTTTATACAAAAGAATCTTCTCATTACCCTACCTCAGGTGCCTAACTAAGACAGAGCCAAGTAGAGCCATGGAAGAGGTCCATGAAGGTTCGTGCGGGACTCATTAGGGGAAAGGGCTCTCGCTCGCAAAATTGTCAGACTTGGATACTACTGGCCAACGATGCAGAGTGATTGTACTGACCTTGTTAAAAAATATGACGCGTGCCAAAGGTTTGCTAACGTTTCGCATGGATTGCCAACACATATGAGTCCCATGAGAGGGCCATGACCTTTTGCGCAGTGGGGGATGAATCTTATAGGACCCTTGCCTAAGGGTATAGGGCAGAGGCAGTATGCGGCGGTTGCAATTGACTACTTCATAAAATGGGTAGATGCCAAGAGTTTATCCATCATCACCTCTCGAGCAACGATTTCATTTTTGTGGAAAAATATCATATGCTGATTTGGCTTGCTTAGAGTGCTAGTTGTGGACTTCGGAAAGCAGTTTGACAGCTCAGAGTTCAAGGAGTTTTGCAGATCCAGGGCAATACATGTTCATTATACATCGAAGGCCTATCCAAGGGCTAATAGACAAGCTGAAGTTACAAACAGGAAAATAAAGAAAGGAATCAAGATATGATTGTGGTCAGCAAGAGGGGACTGGCCACATGAGTTGCATTCCGTGCTCTGGGCATTCCATACCACACCTAGAACAGCCACTGGAGAGAGATGCCTTATTCTTTGGCTTTTGGCTCGTAGGAAGTAGTTCCCATTGAGATAGAACTCCTCAACTACAGAACTGCAACACTGGATGAAGGATATAATGAAGAAGAGCTCAGAGCCGAGCTAGATCTAATTGAAGAAAGAAGAATATAAAACAGCAGCAAAAGTGGCAGTTTACCAATGAAGAATGAAAAATACCACAATTCAAAGGTTAAGCTAAGGACATTCCAGACAGGAGACTTGGTGCTGAGGAAAAAAGACCCTATAGGGAAGAGGTAAAACAGCTAAAGCTTAACGGGGAAGGGCCTTATAAGATACTCAGACATTCCAAGGCTGGGGCCTACAGGCTGACCACCCTAAGGAGAAAAGAACTGGCTAATCCTTGGAATTCTAAGCATCTGAAAAGGTACTACAAATAGGGAGTGCAATTTTTTGAGCTCTTGTAATAAAATAACTGCATTACCAAACTTTGCATACTTTCAGGTGTCATTATTTTTTATAAATAAGTAATATTTGGGCTTCACAATAATTGTTGTTGAAATCTTGACTAATACAAGAAAAATCTCTTTGGTGCTTTTTATTGCATTAGGGGGGGGGGTTGGGACCCCAATCACGTGAGCTCACTTTAACTCCATTCTGTATTTCATAATACGACCAAGGAAATCGATTAAGCTGCTAAGGTAGGACAAAACTTGCCAAGGCAATCAATCAAGATCCATAAGACCTGTTTCAATTTATTTTCCAAGGCAACCAATCAAGGTCCATGAGACCTATTTCAATTTATTTTCGAAGGCAAAACTCTGCTAAGGCAAGATAAGATTTGCCAATCTAATCAATCAAGGTTTATGAGATCTATTTCAATTTATTTGCCATGGCAAACTTTGCTTAAGGCAAGACAAAATTTGACAAGGCAATCAAGGTCCATAAGACCTGTTTCAATTTATTTGCCAAGGCAAAACTCTACTAAGGCAAGACAAAACTTGCCAGGGCAATAAATCAAGGTCCATGAGACCTGTTTCAATAGAGTTGCCAAGGCAAAACTCTGTTAAAGAAAAAAAAAATTCCAAGGCAATCAGCCAAGGTCCATGAGACCTGTTTCAATTAAGTTACCGAGACAAAGGTCTTGGAAGACATGTTGAAGCCAGAAATACTGAGGCAAGCAATGCAGGTGTAACCCAGAAGGCTAGGGCATAAGATGCATTTTTAAATCTTGATGAAACTCAAGGGGATGAGAGAAATACTCTTAAAATGGAAAGCTGAACTCAATTAACACATACATTTTAAATATTTGTTACAAAGAAGGAGTCAACCTTCATTTGGGGGGAACATCTTCAAATACAAAAATATTATCGGCTTGAAATAATTCAGTAGCAGCCTTGTAACGGCCCCGAAATTTTAAACTATTTTTTTGAAGGATGATATTAGAGTAATTAAAATAACTACTAAAAGAAGGACTACCAACCCAATATCATCCACATATATAATGTATCAATCACATGCAGTACTAAGTAAGAAAAGCATTAATCTACTTATTACAAAACTGAGCACCATTAACTTTAAAATAAAAAGGCGGAAATAAAAGAGAGTGCAATATAATGAAATGTCTTCAAAGTCTTCTAGCAATCTTGGATATCCAATCCAAGCCACTCTAATGATCATTTCCCTAAAAATAGATAGTTGAACATATGCCTAGTAGAAAAATCTAAACAAGAGATATATGTAGATGTCATGTGTGCAAAACAAGTATGGAAGTAAACATATGATACATGCATGGAGGACCCAAAAGGTTTTGAAAGAGTTATCAAGTTAAGAGTTGGTTTCATTTCTTTCAAGTTCCAAGACCAAGTATTTCCCAAAACATTTTCCAAGGACCAAGTGTTTCCAAAACGTTTCAAGAGGGCCAAGTATTATCAAAACATTTTCCAATTCATCATGTTCCATAATCAAGTCCACTACCTTATCAAAATAAGGTTTTCCAAAATATTTCCATCTTTCCTTATCAATATAAGGTTCATCACAATTTATGATTTATACAGACTTTAGGCTAATTCTGCGCTAGTAGCTCGTCAACTAAACTAACCGTATAATTTCTCGTATTACCCGACTCGACGAGAGGGTCAAGTCAAACCCCCATTGCGTAATGTCATGAACGTATAACGTTTAGGGATCAAAATCCCGGGAATCAAAATCTCATATAAGATAGCCAACTCAAAGGATCAAAATCCAATATCATTCACCACTTGATTTCTTAAAATCATATTTTTCCAATTTCTCAAGTTAGGCCCAACGGCCAAAATCAACGTTTTCCCATGGTGTATAAATTCCAATTTCACATTCCAAATGTCAATTTCATAAGCCCACGTCAAATTCCCCAAATCCCCAATTTCTCAAAATCAAGTCAAATTAGAATTTTTATAAAATTTGGGGTTTTCAAATCCAAGCATGGGGATATCAAATTGACACTCTAAGGAGTCTATACAACCCCTACAACAACTCATAGGCACGATTTCTAACACAATCAAGACCCGAGACACAACGTACTTGCATCAACTAAGAATTTGACGAAATTAAAGAGGGATAGAGAGACGCACACATATATATGCATCAAATGGTTAGGATACTCTACCTCTTGGAGTCAAAAACGTTCACACCCTTGGTGAGGAGTTACCAACACTTGCACGAACAAAGCACGTCACTAGGAAGTCCTCTTCAAGCTCTCCAAGGTTAATGCTTGGGATTTTTGCAAAATCCCAACCGATTTGGCATGAGATTAGAGAGAAGGGAGAGAGAAATGGGAGGGAAATGAGAGGGAGGTAGAGAGGGAAGATGAGATAGGGTTCTGGAGGGTTTTTAGGGTATATACACATTTTAGGTTGAGTAAAAATATATGTGAAGTGACCAAAACACCCCACTAACCTTCTACAGAAAGTTGTTCTGACACCCGTTACCGGTAACGCGCCAGACCGGTTACCGGTAACGCAACACACAGCTGTTGCTGAACAGAGCCCATTACCGGTAATGAAAAAGATGTGTTATCGGTAACGCAACATGCAGGAGTTGCTAGACAGAGCCCATTACCGGTAATGCAAAAAATGTGTTATCGGTAATGCAACCTTCAATTGTTTCACCAGAATTGCTACCGAGGTAACTTCCTTGTACGAACTCCGATTTGAACGATTCAAATTGCGTTGGATTCATAATTGAATTCTATACGACATTCAAAGATCAATCACCACAACCATCAAGAGGAGATTTTTTAGATGAATTCAATCACTTGAAATGTGATTGCCAAACACTCGTGACACTCACCCGAACATCTTTAAACACATCAAATTCTCATATCGAGCACACCAAACTCCTCATAATTCAACAAACACTTTGGGGAGGCTCGGGAATCCATAACTCAAGAATGAAACAGATTTTCAATCAATCATAGGGAATATTAATTCAAGGGAATTAATAAAGGATTCCCCCGAACAAGAATTTAATGGAAGATAAATAAATATTCCTAAGGATATCTAAAAATAGCGAGAAATCATATTAATAATTTCTGAACCAGTACATTACATCCTCCTTAAATGAATTTTTCCCTTGAAATTTACATCATCGACCACATAAGAACACAACAAGAGGAGTGGAACGATCTTCTAGGAATCAAACAATTTGAGATATTTCCCTCGAATCCGAGATGCGGACAAGTTTTTCCTCAACACTAGGTAGAACAAAGACCCATGGCGAAGACAATATCCTTACAACTCGAGATATTAACACAACTAAGCAAGAAATTTACGGTTCCGGAGAAGGTTATCACATCGAGTATGGGTCCGATAAGATGAATATACAAGGGAGAATCCGAAGTTCACATTTTCATACACACTTTCGAGTTCACTACTTGCCCAAATAGCCAAATGGGCGACGATTTCAAGGAAAATAAAGGGGAAGGGTAATCATCCCAACCCCAAGCTCAAACCACAACCAACAAGAGAGGTATCCATGATAAGAGATAATATAGGATAACGTGAACAGTCACCAATAAGTGCCAAACTGAGGAACAAGAATCCACCGAAAGGAGGAAAGCACCACGTTTCTGCTACATTTTACCACATCCAACCATTCACATAACAGGAGATCTTAACCAAGTTGGAGAGGTTTCAAGTACTATGCCTCCAGAATACCACAAAGGAATCGGTACCACCCAAACAAATATGAACCAACACTCCAAGAATTTGAAATTTGAATGTCAACAACACATGCTAATACGATATGAACACACCAATATGATACGGACACACTGATATGATACAGACACGCCGATACAATATGAATACGTCGATATGATATAGACACACCGATACGATACGGACATGCCGATAAGATATGGACACGTCGATACGATACGAACATACCGACACAATATGGACACGCCGACACGATACGGTCACGCCAATAAGATACGGACATGCTGATATGAAATGGACACGCTGATACAAAACAGATACGCCAATACGATACAAACACGCCGATAAGATACAGACATGCTGATATGATACGGATACGCCTATACGATATGGAAGGAATGAACGAACTACCACAACCAAACTTGAAATAGTGATGTAACTCAAGATCAGTTCGCTACCAAGGACACAAATCATAAGATCGATACGCTTGAGGTCAACTACTTGACCAAACCACTGACACTAATCCATAAATCTCTACCGGAGTCTGACACTACTCCATAAACTCTGAGACAACCACATAACTGAGTATAGAACTCTAAGATCAATTTCACACTAAACACCCTTTAATCAACAAACTCAAGAAAGACAGCAATCCTCACACACAACCATATGCACACACATACCTAGTGCGGTACCAGAATGACTCATGGAAGTTTGTTTTGAGATGCGCTGGTCAGCCTCCTCCTCAAATTAATCTTCCCTAGTCCTTCCAACACCACATGACATAGACTAAGCATACACCAAGTCATGTCAAGAAATACTATATAGCTATGTCGGTGCAGTCGACTCAAGGAGATGCACATTCTATCCAAACACTATCAGCATAACTGCACAAAATGAACAACACTTCACCTCACCAATTATTCCACAATACCAACACTCACCAGCCTACAGACCGATAATACCACCTACTCTCGCAAGCACAATACCAAGAAGGGACATTCTCCCTAAATCAGAGGTGTTCAAACACCCGAGGAGCAAGGCCATAAGAATGAGGACAATACATCCATTTCACAGAACAATTTCGCAAGAAAGAATGCCCATGAGGAATCAATGCGCATAAACGAAACAAGAGTATGATTGGGAGATGGGGAAGTCCATAGGATCCCACCATCTTCTTCCATTACAAGGAAGGGTGACAATAGGCAACTCGTCTATGTCAACACTCGTTAGAAGAGGGGAAAACGTATAACGTATGGTTTTGCAACTTGGAGAAGGCAAATACACGAGAATGGGTAGGTAGATCACATCGCACAAGACAAAGAATGCACTATAGCTCAACCGGGCACCACAAGTTCCGGTATTTCTAAGAATCATCTCAAAGGACACGATGAAGAACATGAATGACATAAGAATCTAGGTAGGGATAAGTCAAGAATCTTTCAAAGCAATGAGATCCTCCAATTGTTGCCAACCAACATCGATGAGATGTAAAAAGATCAAGAATATAATAAATACATCAAGGAGTAGTCAACTCCCAAAGCACATGAGGTCAAGCCATCTAACACTGGCTAGAGTAGGGCACGAACACATACCATCAATTCTTCAATCAAAGATGGATCGATACCGTCGTCCACCCGCACAAACCTGCAGAGATAACGAAGAAGAGAAATGACTGAAGGTTGAACAACACTCACCCATCTATGACACAAATGGACATACCAAGGATAGGCATACTGAAGGTAGCATACAACTAGGGCATCACAAAACCCTTGCGATCAAGGACAAAGAAAGAATGGCCTAACTTTGCCAAGAAGCATACCCTCACAAACGTACGCCAAAGTTAAGGAGTAGCCACAACACCAAATCAAAATTAAGATCACAGACTCAAGGCTCACACTACGCCTCCTCCTCAAATAATCTCCTAAGAGACTACCATGAACACCTATGTGCCAATACTCCAACATCCTTGAACCGAATACCCACTCTCAATGGCTAATTCGTCTAAACCTCTCTTACCCAAAACACGAACAAACCATACGGAATCTGTAGCGATCCGTATTTTTATGAACTATTTTCCGGAATTTCAATTCGTATTCTAAATGAGATTCGATATCTTGATTTATTTTATCTTAAAATCCTAGTATGATTTTTAGGTGGTTGACCCTAGATTGTGATAGAGCATTCAATTACGATTACAACGCCACTTGAATCGTGTCAATCGGAGTTCGGATGAAAGAGTTAGGAGCCTTCTGGAAGTGCTTT
>NMUG010006445.1:0-12587 GCA_002855965.1 Monotropa hypopitys | reverse complement strand
ATACTGCATCATTAATAATTCCTCATTAATGAACTCAGATCTAGATATTTTCCAATAAAAAGATCCCAGTTTTTATAAAGAACAAGATTATATAATCACCCTACTTTGATTCAATAATTTCCCAATTAAAGAACTCAAAGTAAATTTATACAAATGATCAAGAATCAAAGAATTTCCATTCAATTAATTCATCAACACAACTAATTAATTTCCAAATCAAATAGTTGTCAAGCGATATAGAGTTGCATAAATTACAAGATTAAAACTCACAACAGTCCTTTAATGATAAGATCGACCTCGAACAACAGTTTGGTCAAATCAAGTGCGCTTAGCCATCTCCTCAGCAAGATCAAACCACCTACTACTCCTCTCAGAAAAAGGTAGGAAATCAACAGTAGAGGATGTCCAAGCTTGGTATGTAATGCTTCATTCTGAACTCTCTTCTTGGGCACACAAGAAAATTCACCTTTTTCCCCACCATGGATGTCTTTAGAATGAAAAGGCTGCTCATAAGGTCCTCTATAGAACAACAAACTTTCTTCCACAAATACCATGTATAATAGAGATTTCAATCATTACATTCAACATCTCTGGACTGTTGTTAAAAAATGTTCTTGACTTTTTTTGTTACATTGTCGTGAATGATAACAGTCCGGAATCCCTCTCATACGTTACGACGGTGATTTCCCAATGCGATCCACGAATGGTTTAGCCTTCAATCATCATTGTTCACATCTGTGTTTTGATCTTCTTGTACAAACAACCACTGCTTCTCTCCTTCCCGATATTTGCGGCTTCCTCTGTTTTAGGAACTAGGGTTCCTCTTTTCTTCTTGGATGAAAACTATTGTGTCTGATCTTTGTTCTCTCTATGTTTTTCTTCTTCTTCGTTTCTTCCAAATCTATACCTCTCCTCTTTGCCGCCTGGTCTTGTTTTATAAATGGTGTATGCAATTTTTTCGCTGATGAAGTTGTTGCCCATTTTTTTCCTGATATGCCGCTTTTTCCTTCTTTGTCCAAATGTCACATAATTAATGAAATAATTAGGAAAATTATTGAGATTTTATAATATAAAATCTCATAAAATACACTCTTAACATTTCTCGTGGTCATTGTATTAGGTTGTTGTCGTATTCGTGTGCATGAAGCGCACTGTTGCACCATGGCATGGTGTCTTGGAGGTGTCATGTGTGTTTTGGCTGCTTCCATGGACGTCGAGTTCCTCCAGTCCATTAGAAGTTGAGTGTTGTTCTTGTATGGTATTTTCGGTTGCCTTGTTGTGGTTATGTCTCCTACTATAAGAAAAAACACCTTTAGTGACTACTTTTGGTGACCACATTGTCTTTAGTCACCGATTAAACTACTTTCGGTAACTAAACTTTTTGTAGTCACCAATAATAAAATTTTCGGAGACTACCAAATTTTCTAATCGCCAAAGAGTTGGCGGGAATACTCTTTAATTTCATATTGGACCAGAGAAAAGAAAAAGGACTCTATATTTCCCTCGCAAATAACACATTCTCAATTTATGCCGACAAAACTCTAACCCTATTAACTCCCTCTCTTTCCAAACCCTATCATCGTCTGCCTCCTCCTCTCGCGATCTCATTTTCGTCGAGACCAAATCTAGGGAGGTCTAAAGCAATTGGACCAAAGACATGGTTGCTGACACCAAATCTAGTGTGGTGAAGGTCGAACCCAACAGTCAAGATGTTGCTTCATCTTAGCCTAAGTTTGATCCATCTCTCGTCAAGACGAAGGGTATTGAGATCTCAACCAAATGTCTGCTTGTTGATTCAAAGCATAGATCTATCATAAATCCTTCAAAAAATGATGTAACCCATCTGCAAATATTCATTTGATTTAGGGATTTAGATTTGGTTGATTTTGGTGATGTCTATCGGAGCCAAAATGATATATCTCTTAATAATTTTACTTTCTTTGTGTTCTTTGATGATCTGAGACAAGACATTTGAAAATCTATTGCATATGGGATACCCTTTATGTGGGTTACTTAGCGAAATCTAAAACACGATTTTGGTGACTATATATACTTTTGGCGACTAGATCTGATTTTAGTCACCATAGCCTTCTGCGACTAGGCTTCGGTGACTACACTCAGGGTAGTCACTGTAGGTTTTGGTGACTACATATAGACTTTTGGTGACCAGATTTTTAGTGTCAATAGATTTGAGTTTGTGGAATTGTGATGAGGTAGAAATTATTGGAGTTATTCGCGATTCTTTGTGGTTGTTCCTTGCCCCATTGGTCGGGAGGTAGAACTTTGGTCGTAATGGCATATTGCTTTTAGTCCCTTGTCCGTGGCTTCGAGTTGTAGATTGGTGTTGGTTTTGTCGTAGGTGTTTTCCTTATCTCGTTCTATCGGTCGTATTATTGTTGTGTTGGTTTCTTGCCCTATGGTTTGGGAAGTGAAACTTAGCCTTAACGGCATGGTGTGTTAGATCCCTTGTGACCTTGGTCACGGCTTAAAATTGAATTTGTCTCTTGGAACCTTTCAAGTTTAAAAGGATTGGTTATTTCTTGTTATTAGAGTGAGTTTTCTTACGGTTATTGGGGTTTAGGCGTATTGACCCGTTCGAGTTTAGATTTTTCCTAAGTCCTATGAAAGTCTTGATGTGTTACCAGGGTTTTAGGATTTTCCTTTTTAAGGGGTATGACCCGTTGGTCATAATGTTTTGTAAGATCGCCTTAGTTTGGTTAGCCATAAGTCTAAGCTGAGATGTTAGAGTTTTCTCGGGATAGCCGTTGGCTTAAGACGCGATTCGGGATGTATTCACCCTTCGTTCGATGTTTCATATTGTGGTAGAAGTGGTCAAGTTGGGTGTTTGGAGTCTTATATTCGGTGGCTGTATATTGGCCTTAGGTCCATTTTGTGTTTGATGATCTATTCGATTGATGAATTTGCGGGGGCATGCCATGATTGTCTCTGTTGTTTCCTCGTTAGATGAACCGATTGAGGCCAACCCTTGGCTCATTAGGATCCGTAAGATTTTCGATACGTTCAAAATTGTTAGTAATGGCATTGGAGTGCCTCTTTTTGCGTGTCAACTCATTGAAGAAGCCATGATATGGTGGAGTTCTGACATGGAAGCAAAAAGAAATGTTCTAAAGATCTCAATGCAGGGTGAGCTGCCTCCCAATCTATTTCCAAGTTTTGAATCTTGTCCCATCTTGCACCCGAGTTGATTAGTTCGGAGGACTATAAGTGTGGAATGTTGAATCCGGTTTGCAAATTGTTATTTGATCATTTGTTGTAAGGCAATGGAGTTATAATCTAGTGTTCCTCTTGTTGGTGTTTTTTGGTATTGGATCGAAGTCCTTATACTCGTTGGTCTTGTTGACTTTGATAACATTTATTCGAGTTGTGTTTCGTTTGATATCTATTGTAAGACCTGTTGACTCCTTGATGGCATTTCTCTGACTTGCGTCTTGTTTGATGCATGTAGTAGAACTTCTCAAGTTTCTTGTAGTATCTTACTCGAGTTATATATCAAGTTGTGAATCACCCATGTGGTGTGTTGCATTATCCCGATCTTCTTATTGGGTGACACGTAGTAACCTTGTCTCATTTGATTTCGGTAAAAAAAATTCCCTTGTTCGAAGGATTTAGTGTTCTTGTACTTGTCTCTCTAGCGACATTGTATCTTTGTCTTGAATACTAGTAGTTCCATTTTTGGTTACGAGACTCTAGTTGAATAGGAGAATCTCCATTCTCATCGGTTATGCTTTTGCGTTGAGCATTGTTTTGATCATTGGCGAGAAGTTCGTGGACCCAAGAAATATATGTTTGATTAGTCGTAGGAAATTTGGGTGCGAATGCATGTTGGCGTTTAGATCTGGTATGAGTTTGATATTATGCCATGTTGTTTGGGCTTAGTATGCACATGTTTTGGTGTGTGTGTGTGTGTATGAGTATTTCTTGGTTGTGTGATATACGTTTGACATGTGTGAATTGTTTTAGAAGAGCTACTGACCGGAGCATCTCTAAGCAAATCACCAAGGTCATACGGTTACCATACTAGGATGTGTGCGTTTGAGTGTTGTGTGTTCTTTGGCTCGCGGATCTTGGAGCATGTTCATATATTACATTTGTTTCTGGTTAGCTCGTGGGTGTTGGTATGATGATGTATTCTCGTTAGTTATAATTTGCCAAGTATTGGTGTATCGTCGTGTCCTTAGCGTATCGACGTATTAGCATGCCCTTGGCGTATCGGCGGTGTGTCTTTGGCATATCGACGTGTCCTTGGCGAATCGACGTATTGGTGTATCGACGTATTGGCATATCGACGTATTGGCGTATCGACGTGTCTTTGGCGTATCAACATGTCCTTGGCGTATCGGCGTGTCCTTGGCATATCGGTGTATCGGTGTACCCGTGGTAAGTCCGTCGGTGTGTATATTGTAAAGCGTACCCTTGCATCGTGTAATTTACGAATGAACTATTAGACTTTAGATATAGAACGTATCTATGCTTAGCCGTGTGTCCGTCAAGTATCCTAGAAACCATATCAAATCCAATCATCATTGTTGGGAATGCTAACGCGCCGCTTGGAAACCAACTCTTATGAGATATTTGGTAGAGACGAGTTTTGATTTCCGATTCGAATATTGAGTGGTATGGTTCTTTCGATCTCGATAGTTGCATTTGGTTTAATGTTTCATCCTTTCTCCTCTCTTATCTTATTTTGAGGACGAAATTTCTTTAAGGGGTGTGAAATGTCACGACTCGTATTTTCATAAGTAATTTCCAGAAATAAATTCATTCCTTAAATCAAATCCATCGGTCCTCGGTTGAAAGTTTGTGAGGTCATTTATCTTGAATTAACATTTGAAGTTTTTTTGAATTATCGTTCTAAGGTTTAGGAGTTGTTTGATGATTCTACGTCTCAAATATCCATCTATGATTGAGTCCAATAATGTTGTGAAGTGAGTTCCATGGTTTCCCGAGAGTCGTGGATCAGTTCGGGGTGTCTCAGGATGGTCCGGGATGAAGTTGGGATTGAAAGCAAAATTGGGTGCATGTGCATCGTTGGTGCACCGGTGCAAAGTGCCTATGCGCATTTGTACCGATTTGTGCACTGATGCAAGGTGGTTCTACTAGACACTTTGCCCAATTGCACCGGTTGGTGCACTGGTGCAAAGTGGTTCGGATTGGAAAAATTGGTCGGCTGCACCGGTGTATGCACCGGTGCACAGAGGCTTCTGAGTGACTTTTGTGCTCATTAAGGGCATTTTGGTCTTTTTAAATAAGGGGACTATATAGTCAACCCTTAGCCCGATTTCTCTCATTTTGCCTCAGAAACCCTAAGGGTTTGAGAGCCTCTCTCTACCTCCATACCCACCTTGTCTTCCTTCTCTCTTCTCTCCCACTCCATCCATGGAGTTTTTGAAGAAATTCTCTTCTTTAACATTGATGAGTACGATGAGGGCTACGCATCCATGGTCTTGGTTTGTAGCAGTGTAAAGAATCCCTCACCTAGGGATTTAAAGACTCAAAGGCTCCAGTGGGTAAAATCTTTTCTACTCCCGTATGTGTGTACGTGTGCGGTTGTTTTCATTTGGTTTATTTTGGTAGTTTATGGGCATAGATTTCTTGTGGTGGTCTAATGGGTATCTAGACTTGTGTGGTGGTCAACACTTGTGGTTATGTAGTTACAAAAGGTCTAGGGAGTTCAAATGAATGGTTGTTGAACTTACACTCACTACGTGTTTGATGAAATTCCCAAATGGGTCATGGACCAAATTGATGGGATCCTAGGGTTGTATTGTGGTCAATTGGGTTTGTGTATCACCCTAGAATGATATGAGTGTCATGTGTTTGATGAAATGCTCGATGTGGTCTAGGTGTCAAATTGTGGTCGTAGGAATGCTATGAAAGATCATTGTGTAATTGAATGACCTAGGGACTTCATGACACCCATGTGTTCGATAAAATTCCCAAGAGAGGGTCTCGTGTTGACATTTGAGGTAAAGGTGATGTTGCGAGGTCGTAGAGTTCATGTGTGAATGAGATGGAATGATAGAAGACTTAGATGACATTTGTAGACCATTAGGACTAATTGGGCACCAAGTGTCCGATGAAATCCCAATAGTGGTCATTGAATCGAATTGAGGGCATTTGTGACTTGCCTAGGTTTATTGAAGTAAGAACTGTTATGTTGGGATGGTATTGGATCCCTTTTTGTATTCTTTGTGTCTTGACTCATTGGAACCCCAAATGATAAAGAGATAAGAAGTAAGGTAGCCCGGTATATTGATAGTATCGATTTGGCATATCCCTTAATGCTGTTAAAGAGATTAGAATGGTTAGTTCATTCCATTAGTTTTCTTCAAGGTTGAGTATTGATCCTAAAATACTTAGTTAAACGTAAATGGTGGTACTTGATTTATGAATCGAATAAGTTAACAAATGGAGTCGATATAATCAATGAACTTCGAATATGGAGGATGTGCCCTACGAGGGCTACTCGTGCTAAATTATGAATCCATTACTTATGATTCACGAATGTAACGAAAAGAAATAACTATGTTAACCGATAGGGGTTTGATACTTTGGCGGGAATGAACTTATGATGGGATTCCCTAGATGGTCGCACCATCCACAACATTGTGCCCAATGGGAATTGACTTATGATGAGATTCCCTGGATGGTCGCTCCACCACATTGAGCACAATGGGGGTAACGTATCCATCCTAACGAGTTGGGGAATGATGGAAGGAAAGGATGGTTTGTCGACAAGCGGCCATACCAGACCTACTCGATCGACAGTACACCCCCCAAACATGATAAAAGGGGATAGTAGGATAAATCCAGAATGGACTTATGATGGGATTCCCGAATGAATTGTAAATGGACTTACGATGGGATTTCCGAATTCACCCTTATGAAAATGAATTCAAGAAATAATTATGGAAGCAATTCTCGATTATGATAAAAGAACATGAGAGGATAAATCAAGAATGGACTTATGATGAGATTCTTGAATTTGTCCACATAACAACTTTATAGAACGATTCTCAAATACAGTGAAAGACAATGAAAGGATAAATCAAGAATGGACTTATGATGGGATTCTTGGATTTAGGCCTATTGCAACATTTTAGAAACACTTCGGAAGATATGAATAGAATGCGCAACAAGAACATGAAAATATACTTGAATCATCCAAATATCTCAAAGTGACAATTGAACCTAATCTTTAACAATGTTTAAAATCGAAGAATGATTCGGGTTATACGAGTTAGTGGTGTTCTAGTAAGATGGTTTTTGGTTACTTCTAATAGAGGTTTAGAGTGGTCTTACACTAGTAATGAAGGTAATTGTTATGCTTCAGTTGTGGACTATTTTAGTGGAGTCTTGGAGACTTTAGTAATGTGTCCATTTGATATTGAGGATGTGAGTCATTATCCATTGTCGGTTGTATATTCGAGTTTAATGTCCCATGAGGAGTTTCGGTCACATCGTATACTTGGGTTACTTTGCTTGCGGACACTTGTGTACACACTCTCCATATGCATGCATGGTAGTAGTAGTGGTTTTTCTCACTGAGGACTTGGAACGCTCAGACCATTTTCCCCTTCCCCCAGTGTTGTAGGGATATGAGGCTTTGTTGATTGGAGTTCGAGTCAGCTGCTAGATTCTCTTGGGAGACTTGCCACTCTTGCTTTACTTTCATTTCTTCTACCATTGTATTTCATTTTAGTTGTATCAGTTGTAGTTAGCCAGTGTACTTAATTGCTTCCGTACTTTGTACTTCAGTGTATCTCTCTTGTATCATATTATGCACTGTCTTGTTATCTTTACTGTTTAGCTTATGTGTAACAAGTGGCTCTCCCCAATTTATTTATTATCCATTTTAATGATTTCAAAAAAAATGGTTTGAAAATCCAGGGCGTGATAAAAATGGTTTTGAGATTCAATATTCCGAATTTCAATTAATGGCGGAAGACTTGTAGGCATAGCCTTACTTTAGCCAAAAAGACCATTTTAAACGATTTCGAGAATATTGATTTTATTGTTTGGCAAAAAATAAATCACAGAGGAATCACCATCAATTTTATTTTCTATGCATGTACATGAGGAAAATATCAACTTCAAAATTTATTTCCGGTAGTCATGGTGCCAGCATAGCCGATGTTGCAATGACTCATCCGAAATAAAATAAAAGCTAATATTTTCCCACATACTTTCCAACAGAAATTATATTGCAACTAAAGGAGAAAAATAAATGAATGTATTTATACCTTGTCGTTGATTACAAACGTGAGGATAAGTTCGCCGATATTATTCGTACGATTATAATACATTATAGTATTCGGCCATAAAACTCCTACTATATCGAACTATAATCTGAAATTTTCTACCAGGACTTTTCTAAATAAATACAATCTGAAATTTACAGAATAAAAAATTGCCGAAATTTATTGATAAAATTTTGGTAGAGCTTCTGCTTAGGTTGACAATTTTTGAGTTTTTCAGATAATGAAACGGCTTAGGAAATTGAAGGAGAAATGAATTTTTGATCGAGTTTGGATTTGAGGCTGGATTGGAGGCTAATTTAGGACTATTTTGGCTCTAGAATTTGGCTGGAAAAGTTGAGTTTGAAGTTGAAATGGTTTGGAGAAATTTGATTTGGAATTGGCTAGGGTTTGAGGGATTTTCTAAGGATTTTGGCTTCTGATTTGGGAGAATATCTCGGAATTCGTCTCGATAATAGTTTAGACTAGCTAGTTCTTTTCCAAAATGGCCTGGGAGGCATCTGTATAAATATAGCATGTCGTATCTTTAGATGCGACATGACATTAGCAATTTTTATTTGCTGTTGTGAGTGGAAGCTCTCTTTTGGAGTGGAACACCTCACTCCTTTTTCATTTTCGATCCCATTTTTGGCGATTTGTCTCATAATTGAAATACTTTTACAAAAAAGTATTCAATAGTTTGTCCAATTGTCATGAACAAATCTCGCTAAAACCATCGCGCGTTGTATTACCGAGGAATGATCCGGGTGTTCGATATATCGTCAAATACAATAAACTTGCTTGCCTCGCTATCAAGATCATGAGAACATTTTCGTCTCACATTGAATATACTTCTGTGAAAAAGTTGATTCCCAGACCGTTATTCTGAACATCCACCCTCTGATCCGTGACTTTTTCGCCAAGAGTCATTCCACAATCAAGAATTTTTATTAGAGATTATCAGTTTCTTTGCCAGGAAACCATAAAAAATAGTCTTGCGCCATTATGATGTCGATTTGCTCTGTTATGCTGCTCCGAACAAATTAGTTCTCCCGACTACCTAAATTCTGATTTCTAACCGCAATCACCGTTTCATACATTATTTCCTCAAGAATGTTGTTTGATAGGGATGCTAATATACCTATTTATATGTCTTAACTATACATATTGTTGGTCTTAAAGCGAGAATCTAATAAAGCTTATAGTGTTTCAGGAGTTAGATGGAATTGCAGGCCTTGAGATAAAAATGAGCTATCATAGGTGTTTTGGACCATATTGGAGATTCCGAGACTTAAAGGAGGTTATTGATTGACCCTAAACCCTTGAGGATGATCAATTCAATGATTAGAACTGTGCTTGAATGTCAAAGATGCAAGTTGGAGCTTCTAGGAGCAAAAGGAGGGAGCAACATAGTAGAAAGCGCAACCGGTTACGCCCATTTATAGCGCAACTGGTAGCGTAGTGGAAGAAAACTTGTAGAGTGCAGAAGTTGCAGAAACTACTGCAAGTAGCGCAACCGTTTACGCTTACGCTTTCAAGCGTAACCGGTAGCTCATTGCCAGCAGGAATCTTTAATGGAAGAAGCGCAACCGGTTACACCCAAAATCCGCGCAACCGGTAGCACTGTTGCGCAGTTGACAGACCAGAGCAGCGGGAGTTTTGTATTTTAAAGTCATCTAATGAACGTTTATGCCCCTTATTAAGGGTAATTAAGGGATTCTGAATAGTCTTAGGTATAAATAAAAGAGATTAGTGTGTATTAGGGATATCTTTTGGACTTGTAATCATTCTTGGAGGCTACAAACCCTAGGAGGGGGGACATGGAGGTTCCATCAATTGGTGACAGCTTTTCAATGGAGTTTCCAATCTATCCTTCCTTCTCTTTGATGGTTATTGCTTTTGCTATGGCCGGCTAAGCCTCTTATACCCCGGGTAATCGTTGTAACTTTGGATTCCGTGCTCTAGATGATTTTTATGGTCTTCGTGTTGGAATTATTATATGTTTAGACTTACTCCTTCATTAAATGGATGTTTTTCAATAAATCTATCTTGTGTGATTGTTGTTTTGACCTTCAATTGCGATTCATACAATATGGATTTCACGGATCTACCTAGTTCAAGTATGATGATCTATACATCGTGTGATGGGCCATGCTCTTAGACGATCCATGCCATTGAGACAGATCGTACTATTAAGACGAGTCGTACTTGTGGCGATAGTTCATACTATTCAGCAAAGTAGTTATCCTCCTCTCGCAACCAATAGATTTGTAATATATTAGATGCGAGATTTTCCAACCAAGACTGTATTTTTATCGAATTCTAGAACATGTGGTGATGAAGTGACGTGAAAGCCCAGGGTACTCTTTAAATCAAAAGACTTAACTTAGTTGTGTTTTCAATTATTTTCATTACAAAATTCTCAAATCAAACTCAAAACCCGTTTCAGAACTTAAGTTAAAAATAGAAGTTCAACTAACGAAATCATTCACTTTTCTCGTTGTTGATACCCCATTTTGACCCACTATCCGAAGTCAATCAAGTCAAAGGCAGAATGGATCGAATTGGCCTCTGAGCCAGCTAAACTGGACTCAGAACAGATCAGAACACATTTCCGAAATGTCCGAGCCTTCTCACAAGCAGCACCGGCAACAGGTACAAGTGACTTATCAATGAACAAACGTCAGTAAAGTGAGGAGGAACATTTATCCAAAGTCAGATTTTCAAAACGATATACGGCTCGCGACAAACAGCAAACAGACACCAAGGAAGCCGACACACCGTATGCATTTCACGACAGAATCAACAGAAACTCGCACAAATGTCTGAAATTCAGTATCTCAATGGAAATTCGACAGTAAAATCATTGCTGAGAAGTCTGCGTAATCACCAACGCCATTGGGTGAACATACAGGATTTAGTTGGATCTGAATGCTGTTTCGTTCAGAGTGTCAAGGAACGACGATCCGACATCAAAAATCTGCAAACCAATTTTTTATGGAGTCTCGACGAAAAGACAGAGATTTACTGCGGATCAGTTTCGACGAATTATCTCACGACAGTGAAACGAGCGCAAACCGCAAGATTTTGTTTAAAGCAAACAGGTTGGGAAACAAGCGGTACCGGGAACGTCATCCGATTTCGGCAACAACAATTTTAAAATTCATGATTCGAGCCAATAAAAATTGTGGCGATATCAGTTTTCTCAGTAACAGGACCCGCAATGCTGTAGAGCAGGCAGCTCGGAGACTTCCGGTACAGAGCAGTACAATATATGATTTTTGGAATTAAAGGAAATTCAAAAATAAAATCATCCCTAAAATAGGGAGATGCTGTTTGGAACCCAAAATAGGCCATCCAAATCGAGCCAAGAGTGGATCAAAGGAACTGGTTAATTGATGACGTCATTGTCGCACCTATAGGTGCGACACGTCCCTATTTAAGGAGGCCACTCCTCAACCATTGAAGAGAGATCCAGAAGTGCAAAACACATGTCCAAGTGTTCTCTCAACATTCTGTTCCGAACAGAATACTCTTCCAATTTCCAAAAATCCATCCTACCTAGCCTAAGTCCCTACAAAGCTCTCCAAACTCACCATAATCATCTTCATCACTCCAAAAATCTTCCAATACAATCCTTACACATATATTCCAGAAACCAAGAATTCAAATCATCAAAACCCAAACCCAAATCCTAAACAAAATCCTCTCCGATAAACTGAAAAACCCTGAAGACTAGCCGAACCGCTGCCGAAATTCCACCAATCATCCATCTCTCACTTTAGTATTATATTTTTGAATCATTGCAGAGAAGTTTATACTTTATTTTAGGAAAGTCTCGGTTACCGTCTTGGGATTATAGTCTCGTCATAGTAGGGGTGGCGCCTGAATACTATACGTTATTATAATCGTACGAATCGAAATCGACGAACTTATCCTCCACCAATTATAATTCCGTGAAGGTATACAAATGCACCTTTTCTTTTCTTATTCGCAGCGATGAAAATTCTTCTTGATATTCTGATCTTAGTGTAGAAAATTAATCATCGGCTCTATCGATGATTCAATTTTCGCCATCCTAAAAGATCGATTTTTGGAGATTCATTATTCGCATTATGATTGACCACGAACAAAGTGGTTACTTAATCGAATCTATGAATCTTCAATAATCAATCTTGACGTTTATATATTAAAGAATCGATCTTCTATGTAACGACCCGGCCCAGATTAATAAGAAAATTATAATCCGGCTACGAATCGTCACTTATTTAAAATACTGACTAGGCCAAATGACTTTGTTTTCCAAAAGGCTATAAATTTTTTTCTTTT